>JAADVZ010001033.1:0-10487 GCA_023335925.1 Pythium phragmitis | reverse complement strand
GGCCGTGGAGTAGCGAGGGAAACTTACAGGGGTTAAGCGTGCGCTTCATCTGCAGCGCACAGGGCACGGGCGAGATGTAGATCGTGTCCTTGAAGCGGATTGAGCCGTCCGTGAGCAGATCGGCGTACACGCGCTTGCGGTAGTACGACACATAGAGCTTCTTGGCACCTGAAGGGAAACCCCGCCATTTAAGAAACCGTATTAGCTTTCGCCACCCAAAACGCCACCGAGTTCACGGCTAAACTATCAGCGCATACATACCTGGCGTGAGAAGCTTCTCATCAATGAGCTGCATCAACACGGGACGAGCGTCTCCCTGCAGGGTACAAGCAAAATGGCAAATCGTTAGTCGCGGCGTTTTCCCCCCGCGTTCCCTGCCACCCCAGAGCGCCGAAACCCCACCATTTTGACGACAAAGCGCTTCTCTCTTCAGTGCTATCGTCCGTTACGTCGTTCCCCTCGCGGTTCGCCCTCTAAGTGCCTCGTAAATGCCAACACGCGCCGCGCGATTTCCCCTCTTTTGGCGTGCGTCGATTTTTACCGATGGGGGATTTCAAGCGACCTTGTCTGGGCGCCAAAATGGAGGGTTCTCACTGTATGATACCTGTAAAGTACGAATTTTCAGACAACACTTGAATCTGATTCCATAAGTTATGATGGAAAACGAGGAATGATGGTCAACATCTCATCAGCATTGTCACGCGGCATATCATCTGCGGTCTTGTTCGCGCGCGGAAGATGGCAATCTTCAGTCCCAGCATCGCTCTGGAGCATGGCGCGTCTATTCGCTGTGTGGACGCTGGTCTGGACGGCGGCGCAGCTCCTTCACGTGGCCTGCGCATCCACCTCCTTTTCGTTCTCACCGCCGCTTCGTACGCCTCGCCCGACCCCGCGCGCGACGGGCTTTCCCACACGCCCTACGCCCGCGCCAACCACGACACCAACGTGGACACGAAGAGACGAGTACTCGCGATTCCCACGTACCGAGGTGCACGTGATGGAGAAGTGTTGTCCGTACATCTCCCGTTTCGCCGTGCGCAACTACCCGTCGACATTGGAGGTCGACGGGTGGATGCCCGGACTAACGTTCCACGCGTTCAAGTTCAACCGCCTGCTTCACAACTGTTGGCAGATCGTAAACGCCACCAGCGCCACCGGTACCACTGGCTCCCAACGTTGGAAATGGATCCGCAGCGGATCCACTTCTTCATCCAAGACCAAGCCGTCGGCCCGTGATTCGTTCTGTCTGCCTACCGAGAACTTGCTCCCCAACAAACGCGTCTCCGTCTTCTACATCCAGAGCGGAGACGATGATGCCTCGTTCATCTCACAACCGATTCGCAATGCGTCGCAACTATTCTTTGACGCATTCTCCCTGGGCAGATGGAACGCATCGGCCCGCCCACTGTTCCAGCAGATCTTCCCCCTCGCATATTACTACTGGCGGCAGCTGATGCCCATGCCTCAGAGGCTCATCACGGACGTGCGCCTGCACGCCACGGAGGCGGACGCGCCACGACAGTGCCCCAATGGCTACGACATGGTCGCGGGCAATCTCAACTACAATTTCGTGGGCGACCCCGTCGCTTACTTCTGCGTTCAGTACGGCTACACGGCCTTTGTGGATCCGCGCTTTGCTCCCTCGCCACAGTTTCCCGACCAAAAGTTCCTCGTCGACATCACCATCAACAGAAAGACGACCAAGCAGATCCGCGACGACCCTGAGTACGCCGCGCTGCTCGGCGACTGCTCGCCTCCGCTTGAAGCGGTCACGTCGAAGCTGGAGTTTTGGACGCGGCGCGACGCATTGGACAGTCATCGCACCCAACAGCTCGACACCCTCAACAAGACATTCGCGCAGCTGCAGCTCGCGACCAACTACTCGGTGATCACGGGCAGAGGCGAGTGGCTCACTTTTTGTATGGAGCGGCAGGCGCTCGTGCAGGACAACGGCTACTTTCGCGCTTCGTCCGAATTTGTGGATCGGCTCTATCTCAATCTCTCGCAGATCGTACGCCGGAAGCGACTGGGTGTCGTGTACAATACTGACGTCTCGGAGGACGCCAAGCAGTCGCCGTACGGACGCATCCACTACGAGGACGAGGACGCCAAAGAAGACCGCGCACATGCGTTTGATGAATTATAAGCGTTATTGTTTAATTACATCCACGCGACATTCAGTCGCAGACATTTCCGTTCCTCCCTCAGATCTTCTTGCGTGTGCACTCTTTGAATGGCGGACGACAGCCATAGTCCGCAGCGGTCGTGTGCAGCCTTGCGTGCTCGTATCTGTGCATGGGGAATGGATGTGACGTTAGTACACGATCGAGTTCCCCAAAAAACTCTGGTTGTGCCGCCTACTTTTCGGAGGCAAGCTTTGTCTTGAGCGCAGCGATGCGGTTCTCGTACGTGAAGTCCTCGGGCTTGGCGTTCTCCAGGTAGCACGTGCCGTACTCGTCCCACCAGCGCTTGGCCGCCTGCCGCTCACTCTCGATCTGCGCCGTGAGGTTGGCCTCCTTGGACACGTAGTCGATTTCCTTGATCTCCTTTTTGGTGGTCGCCGTGGCCATCTGGCTCCAGTAGAATACTGTTGATTCGAGCCGAGAAGATGTAGAATGGCACCCTTGCATGCGCAGAGAGGGAGAAGACCCCGCCTCCACACACACTCACCTGAAGATATCAATAGACAAGAGATCTTATGCTCTTCCACGTCCTCGAATCCTCATGCCTCACACAGACAAAACACGGTCGTTTCTCATTTATGTGAAGAGCCTAGTCCTCCATGGTCTTGAGCGACGACGAGACTTCAAATGGGGCCTCCGTACGCGCACGGATTTTATCGACAGTCGTGGTCGACGCAATCTCCACGAGCACTAACCCCTTGCCAGGCACGACGTCGAACACGCCGAGCTCAGTAATAATCGTGTTGACGACCTGCTTGCCCGTGAGCGGTAGCGTACAGTTCTTGAGGATCTTGAACGCGCCGCCCTTGGCGTTGTGCTCCATGGTCACGACCACGCGGTTGCCGCTGCCCACAAGGTCCATGGCGCCGCCCATGCCCTTGACCATCTTGCCCGGGATGATCCAGTTGGCCAAGTCTCCATTGGCCGCGACCTGCAAGGCGCCGAGGATCGTGAGCCCAATGTGGCCGCCGCGGATCATCGCAAACGAGTCTGACGATGAGAAGGTAGACGATCCGGGCAAGTACGTCACAGTCTCTTTGCCGGCATTGATCAGATCGGCGTCCTGCTCGCCTTCTTTGGGGTACGGGCCCATGCCCAACAAACCGTTTTCGCTCTGGAGCACCACCTTGACGCCTTCGGGGAGGTAGTTGGACGCGAGCGTGGGCAATCCAATGCCCAAGTTCACGTACATGCCGTGCTGGAGCTCCTTGGCCGCGCGCTTGATGATGCGCACGCGGTCAGGAGAGATCTTCGCTTGGGACGTGGAGCTATTCGAAAGCGTGAGCCGCTCAATACGTTTCTCCAAGTGAGGCGCCTTGAAGATGCGCTGCACAAACACGCTGGGCACGTGGACATCGTCCGGGTGGATCTCCCCAGGCGCGACGAGCTCCTCGACCTCGGCGATCGTGATCTTGCCGGCCTTGGCGGCGTCCTGGTTAAAGTTGCGCGTCGTGCCGCGGAACACGAGGTTGCCGTCCGTGTCGCCCTTCCAGGCCTTGACCAGCGCATAGTCGCCCGTGATGCCTTCTTCCATGACGTAGTCGCGACCGCCAAACTGGCGGACCTCGCGTGGGGCGCTCGGGATCTTGGTGGTGCCGTCCGGGTTGAGTTGAATGGGGAAGCCGCCCTCCTGGATGATGGTGCCAAACGCCGTGGGCGTGAAAAACGCCGGAATGCCCGAGCCGCCGGCGCGGATCCGCTCGGCCAACGTCCCTTGCGGCGTGAGCTCGACCTCTAGTTCACCCGTGAGGTAGAGCTTCTCGAACAAAGCGTTCTCGCCCACGTACGACGAGATCATGCGCTTGATCTGCTCGTGTCACACATCGCAGATTTTTAGGGCTGGTTAGACTCGCGTCTAAAATTCATCTTGTTTAGTGGCCGTATGCGTACCTGGCGCGTCTGCAGTAGCAGACCGAGGCCAAAGTCGTCAACACCGGCGTTGTTGGACACGCACGTGAGGTTTTTCGCGCCCTGCAAGATAGATAGACTAGGGTGTGAGACATAGCCGGTTAGACCGGGTCTATATCGCAGAGACGAACCTGCTTGACCAGCGCCGCGATGCTGTTCTCGGGGATACCGCAGAGACCAAAACCGCCGACGATCCTGCATGCGCCACCAGTTCGTGAGACGTCAGACAAGGATATCTATCTGTACCCCATGGACAATCGCGCACGCACAGCTTGGCATTGTCCGGAATGTCCTTGACAGCTTCATCGGCGTTCAGATAGACCTTGTGGTGGCTTAGACGGCACGCCACGCTCTGCACCCAAAGTACTCGTTAGCCCACACTGAACGTAGCGTCTAATTAACCACCTCTAGCCACAGCAAGAGCTGACGAGACGAACCTGGCTTGCCCAGCGCGTCTCGGCAATGCGCAGCGCAGTCGCGCGGCGCGTGGTCTGTCGGAGCAGCATCATTCTCGTGGTTGTGTGTCGAACGTGAGAGAATCGCGAGTGGTCGAGCCGTCTAAGGTAGACGAGCGCCGGGTTCGTTTGCAGTTCCCCCAGGCTTGAACTTGGCGCTGACAATGGCCGCTCTTTGTTCGACACGTGATTCGGGGATCGAAGGGAAAGGTTGAAGAACAGGATTAGACGGCAGTGAGAATGAATGCGTCTAACCAGGTTGGACCGAACCGGTTCGGTCCGGTTCGACCTTCTTCAGATATAAGCTAATCAAGTATGTTGCAGATGATGGGAACGTCGCATTTTGTGGATCACAATCTTCTAACGTCGCATTTTGTGCATCACAATTTCAGTAATGGTTGGAACCCAAGTATGCAAGTCCAGTCAGCGTTTTGCACTGGCCTCCCCAAAATACTAGCCTCTCCGAATGCTGAGGGTTCCCAACGTTGGGGAGGTCCAACATGAGAATCCAACGTGGGAAGTCTCCTATGATGGGCCAACAGTGAAGGGAGTCCCATCAAAAGAACGCCAACAGTAGTGAAAGGCGATCGTAATCAGGCATCTCAACTGGATGAGAACGTGTCACCAAGTTCAACCGGCCACTGACTGTTTGACGTTCTAAACCCTCTAGAACATAGTACGCAGTGCACCTCTCGGGAGCCTCTTGAGCATCCTTCTATGCTTTGTACCTCTATAAACGAATGCACGTGACGTGACTGCCGATTAAAATAAAATCCGCCTCATGTGCCGCGTGCCTCACTCTCGAACTCGCCATGCAGTCGCCGTCCCCGCCGACCGCCTTCGCGGCGCTGGCGTCCCCTCCGCCCTCCTCCTCCAAGCGCGTCCCCTTGAACGCCCCCGCCGCCGCCGCGTCCAACGCCGTGCGCACGTCGCGCTACACGTGGTGGGACTTCGCGCCGCGCTTCGTCGTCGAGTCCTTCTCCAAGACGGCCAACCTCTACTTCCTCCTGGTCGGTGTCTTCCAGGCCGTGCCGTCCATCTCGCCCACGGGCGGCGTGCCCACGCAGCTCTTCCCGCTCGCCGCCGTCGTCATCATCGATGCCGTCTTTGCGGCGCTCCAAGACGTCCGCCGCCACCGCGACGACGCGCGTGCCAACGCCGCGACCACGCACGTGTACCGCCCCGAGACGCGCGCCTTCGAGCCGACGCCGTGGCGCGACGTGCGCGTCGGCGACGTCCTCCGCGTCGCCAACCACGAGACGCTGCCGGCCGACGCCGTGCTGCTCGCGACCGCGTCGGCGGTCGACGGCGTGTGCTACGTCGAGACCAAGAGCCTCGACGGCGAGAGCAACCTCAAGCGCCGCGACGCGCCCAGGCCCACGCGGCGCCTCTTTGCGGCCGACCACCAGCAACTGCCCAGCGGCTACGTCGACATGGAGCTGCCCAACGCCGACGTGCACCAGTTCTCGGGCACGCTCCACGTGCCCCACCACGCCGCCGTGCCGCTGTCGATCCAGAACGTGCTGCTGCGCGGCACCAAGCTGCGCAACGCCGACGCGGCGTACGCGCTCGTCGTGACCACGGGCGCCGACTGCAAGGTGCTGCGCGGCAACAGCCGCAGCGAAGCCGACGCTAAGGGCTCGTCGCTCGACGTGCTCGTGAACCGCCAGGTGCAGATCGTCGTCGTGCTGCTCACAGTCGTGTGCGTGGTCGGCGCCGCGACCGACAACTCGGCGCTCGCCGACCTCGACTTTGCCGCCGCGTTTGTGGCGCCAGACAGCGCCGCCAAGACGCTCTTCGAGTCGCTCGCGTACTACCTGTCGCTGCTCTGCGATCTCGTGCCCATCACGCTCTACGTGACCATCACGATCGTGCGCGCGTTCCAGTCGTTCTTCATGGCCCACGATCTCGCGCTCTACGACGCCGCGAGCGATGCGCCGCTCGTGGTGCGCAGCATGCAGCTCAACGAGACGCTCGGGCAGATCACGCACGTCTTTGCCGACAAGACGGGCACGCTCACGTGCAACGACATGGTGCTGCGCAAGTGCACGATCGGCGGGACCACGCACGAGACGCTGCGCGGCCTGGAAGAGTCGGCGCGAGCCTTCTTTACGCACATGGCACTGTGCCACTCGGTGCTGATCGAGCACCGCGATGAGGGAGACGAAGAGATCGAGTACTCGGCGGCGTCGCCCGATGAGCAGGCGCTCGTGTGCGGCGCACGCGACTACGGCGGCGTGGCGTTCGTGGCGAGAGGCGCCGAGTCGCTGACGCTGCGAGTGGGCGATACTGTCGAAGTCTACGACGTGCTTGAGGTGCTCGAGTTTACGTCGTCGCGCAAGCGCATGACCGTCGTGGTCCAGAAGCACCGCACTGCAGAGAACGAGGAAGACGTGCTCGTGCTCACCAAGGGCTCGGACAGCGTGCTGTTCCAGCGGCTGGCCAAATCGGACGAGAACGCCCGCGTGCGCGACGCCACGAAGTCGCAGCTCACGGCGTTTGCCCACGACGGACTGCGCACGCTCGTGTTTGCGAGCAAACGACTGTCCCGCGACGAGTGGCACGCGTTCCACACGCGGTACGTTCGCGCGCGATCGGACCTGCGCCAGGTCGAGGCGCATGCGCAGGGTCTCGCCAACGACATTACCACGCTCCAGGAAGAACTCGAGAACGGACTTGAGCTGCTGGGCGCGACGGCGATTGAGGACCGCCTCCAGGACGGCGTGCCCGAGACGATCGCCAAGATGCGGGCCGCGGGCGTCGCCGTGTGGATGCTCACGGGCGACATGCAGGAAACCGCCGTCAATGTCGCGCGCGCGTGTCACTTGGTGGACGACCACATCCAGTGCCATGTCATTCGCGCTTACCACACGGAAGACGAAGACCGCGAGTCCATCTTACGGCAGCTCGAAGACGTCTTCCACGCCATGATGGCTAGGCCGGACGACCACCACGCCATCGTCATAGACGGCGCGAGCCTTCTCTCGGTACTGCGCGAGGAGACGGAGCAGCCCGCAGCGGAGACTGGTGACGATGATGACAGCGAACAGCGCCTCGTGCGCGTGGCGCTGCACTGCCGAGCGGTCATCGCGTGCCGCGTGTCGCCGCTGCAAAAGGCGCAGCTCGTCGGACTCGTCAAGCGCCACGTCCCCGACGCGCACACTCTCGCGATCGGCGACGGCGCCAACGACGTGCCGATGCTGCGCGTGGCCCACGTCGGCGTGGGCATCGCCGGCCAGGAAGGCCGCCAGGCAGTCAACAGCTCCGACTATGCGATCGCGCAATTCCGGTTCCTGCAGCCGCTGCTGCTGGTCCACGGCCGCTGGAACTACGACCGTGTCGCGGGGCTCGTGGGCTATACGTTCTACAAGAACATTGTCTACAGCCTCTCGCTCTTTTGGTTCTGCATGAGCACGTCGTCCTACTCGGGTGCGCAGCTCTACTCGCCCATCATCCAGCAGTTCTACAACCTCCTGTTCACGGTGCTACCCATCGCGCTATTCGCCGTCCAGGACCGCGACCTGCCGTCCAAAGAGTCGGCGCTCCACTACCCGCAACTGTACGCCCGCGACGCGAGACGCTCGGCCACGTTCACGCAGATAACCTTCTGGACCTGGGTCGCAATCGCCGTCGTCGACTCGGTCGCGCTCTTCCTCCTCATCCTCGGCGCGTCCATTGGCGTCATGCCCTACGGCGAGACGGCGCCGCTCACGGTCCTCTGGAGTCTGGGCTGGACCATGCTCGTGGCGTTCGTGACGGCGCGCTTCTGTCTGCTGGTGCATACGTGGACCGTGATTGAAGTGGGCGGCGTCCTGTTCTCGCTGGCGGCGATGGTCGGCGTGCAGGTTCTCTTTGACTCCTTCGTGTGGCCGGGGGAGGACTTCAACACGTACTCGTTCCCGTGGCTGCTCGAGAGACCGCAGCTGTGGTTCGGCGTCGTGCTGGCGGTCGTGGCGATTTTGCTCAAGGACGTGGCGTTTGGGATTTACATGCGCCGGTTCCGCCCGCAGCTCATTGATCTCGTCCGCGAGCACCTACGCAGCGAGGAGGCGCCACTCAAGGAGAAGCTGCTGGTCGGCGAAGACCTGGAGATCGGCATCGACGACCTCGAGAGGATCAGCCTCCGGTGAGAAGCAGAGGACAGAACTACAGTATACGGTATTTTGAGTGCGTTCTAGTATGGTATGATCCATATTCTGTGTGAACCATACACTGAATGTAGCCATGCCACCCTTCGCGACCTTTCGCGGAAAGATCGCGTTCGTTGTGGGATGGTGGAAATGGAATCCCCGTCGCAGCCAGTGGGACTCCCGTGTCACTCTTGCGATCGTGGTGTGGCCGCTTGGCGACTTTGTCGGCACGGAAAATGCGCGGAACAGCGGCGTGTCGTCTTTGACCCGCATGGGACGGATTGCGAATGCCGTGAGTGGCTGCGATCGTACGTACGTACAGTTGAACGTTGGGAGGAAGGCGGTGCTGCCGCTGTGGACAGCCAGCGTCGAGCGCGAGTCGTTTCGCGAACGATGCCGTCCGTGTCGTCCGTGTCGTGTCTCTGGGGCTCCAGGAGGCAGCGGTCCAAGGCTGGGAGGGGGAGGCGGAAGATCGATTCTCACTTTCCAACTCGCCTATTGCCTGCACCATCCAACCAGCCAGCAAGACCCCCACTTCACTTTCTCCTCTGCCATGGTCAAGATCTTGCCCGCCTTGTTCATTGCCGTCGGCACACCGTGGTGGCTCTTGGCGCATGCTGCTGCCAACTCGACCAAGACTGGCTGCGCGATCGACCAGTCGATCCCAGCGCAGTGCGACGCCAACACCAACAGCAACGGCTGGACGTCAGTGCACGTCGCCACGCCGAATGGCGGGTCGTACTACTGCGCCCGCGGTCCCGTGTGCTCGTCGACCAACACGACGGGCAGCTGCCCGTCGGCGCAGACCGGTCTGCCGTACGGATCGCAGTGCGAGCAGACCCTGAGCGGCTTCACGTGCGTGCCGCGGCTGACGTGCGCCGCGCAGGAGTCAGCTTCCGCGCCGCGTCCAGCACCAGTCTCAGTTCCGATCCCAGCGCCGACTTCGGTCCTCTGTGAGGTCGCACCTGATGCACCCAAGGACACAGGCCGTCCAGAGACGGTGGCCGGTCCCCAAGAGACTGCGGACCATCCAAAGGGGCGTCCAGAGACGGTGGGTGGCCCTCAAGAGACGGTGGGGCGACCAGAGACAGCGGGGGGCAATCCAGAGACGGTCGGCGGTGTGCCTAACACAGTCGGTGGGTCGATCACGACCCCCAACGGCCACGAGACGACGGAATCTCAGCCTTCGGCCGGAACGAGCACTGGAACGAATGCCGGGACGACGGGGACGGTGGGTCGTCCAGAGACGGTGGGCGGAGTGCCAGAGACAGTTGGCGGCTCAAGCACGACGCCCAACGGACACGAGACGACGGAATCTCAGCCTTCGGCTGGAACGAGTTCCGGAGCGAGTCCAGGACAGGGCGTCTTTGAGAACGCGCCCGGCGTGACCCCGGAGCCGTCGACCTTCACTCCGCTGTTTATGCCCTCGCCGACGACTGCCGCGCCAACAAACTCGCCGGCGGCTGGTACGCCAGCAGCGACCGCCCCGGGCAGCTCACAGCCAACTCCAACACCGACAATGCCCGCACCAACGACTCCGGCGCCAACAACGCCCACGCCAACGACTCTGGCACCAACAACTTCTCCAGCGCCAACAACTCCGGCCCCGACAACTCCGGCACCGGCCGCGCCAACGCCCACGGGAGACACCACGACGCCATGCCCGTCGACTTCAAAGCCAGGCAATGAAAATGGAAATGGAAATCCGGAACAGACGCCAGCGCCAGCGACTCCAGCCCCAACGACCCCAACACCAACAACTCCGGCGTCAACTACTGCAGTGCCAACGACGCCAGTGCCAACGACTCCAG
>JAADVZ010001032.1:0-10487 GCA_023335925.1 Pythium phragmitis | reverse complement strand
AGTAATAGTAGTTAAAATTTTTTGATTTTCATAATTGGTTATCATATTTTGATTCAATTTAATTTAATATATACGAAAGTATATAAATAACAATTAATAATAAAAAAATTTTATTAATTATTATTTATTTAAAAAGTTAATCCCATTCTAAAGCATCACTACACCAAATATAGATATAACCTATAATTAGCTCAACTAAAAATTCAATCATAGTCCAAAAACCTAATGAAAAATTAGAACTTAAAGTTAATACCCAAGGGAAAACAAAAACTGCTTCTAAATCAAATATAATAAATAATATAGCTACTAAATAAAATTTTACGTCAAAAACTTTTCTAGCATCATCATAAGGATTAAATCCACATTCATAAGCAGTTAGTTTTTCTAAATCATCTTTTTGTTTTACTAACAAAAAGGATAAATTAAATATTAAAATAGATAAAAATAGACTGAATAATAAAAATATAAATATTTTTGAATAATTTAATAACATAATTTTTTTTTTTTATAGATTTTTATAAAAACGGAAAAAACGGGATTCGAACCCGCGACCAATAACGTGACAAGCTACTACTCTAACCAACTGAGCTACTTTTCCTTTTTATAAAAAATTTAATGTAAATTTAAAGCATCATTAATATATATACATGTTAAAATAGTAAATACATATGCTTGTATAAAAGCTACCGCTAATTCTAAACCTGTTAATATTATTAATAAAATTAAAGGAACCACATGTGCCATAAATAGTAAACTATTTACATTTAACATAGACCAAGCAAAACCTGCAATTACTTTTAATAAAGTATGTCCAGCCATCATATTAACAAATAATCGTACAGGTAAACTAATTACTCTAGATAAATATGAAATTAATTCTATAGGCACTAAGATTGGTACTAAAAAAATATTTGCACCACTAGGTAATAATAAATTTAAAAAATTTAATTTATGTTTTCTAATACCTATTAAATTAAATCCTATGTAAATAGTAAAAGCTAATGTTAATGTTATAATTAAATGACTTGTTAATGTAGAACTATATGGTACCATTCCTACTAAATTACATAATAATATGAAAAAAAAAACAACAAACATTAAAGGTATAAAATGTTTACCGTCTTTACCTATATTACCATAAGCTAATTCAGTAGTAGTATTGAACATTATTTCAAAAATTTGTTGAAATCTTGTTGGTATAAATTTATTTTTTACAAAAAAATAAAGAGTTACGAATATTAAACCTATTACTAAAAATAAAGTTGAATTAGTAAATATAAAAGGGATTTTAAATATAGGTAAAATTTCAAATTGTTCTAAAGGACTATAATAAATCATATATTTAATTTCCACCCCACCAGTATACTGCTACAAATAGAAATAACCAAACTACATCTACAAAATGCCAGTACCAAGCAGCAGCTTCAAAACCAAAATGATGTTGTTTAGTAAAATGGTGGTTTATTAATCTTAAAGTTGTTACTATAATAAATATTGTACCTACAATAACATGAAAACCATGAAATCCAGTTAATAAAAAAAAAGTTGTACCATAAATACTATCAGAAATAGAAAAAGTACTTTCTACATATTCTAAACCTTGTATTAATGTAAAAAAAATTGCTAAAGAAATTGTTAATATTAAACTTAAAATAGCATTTTTTCTATCACCATAAATTATTGCATGATGAGCCCATGTAATAGTAGCACCTGATGTTAATAATATTATAGTATTTAATAAAGGAACACCCCAAGCATTAATAGTTTCAATACCTAAAGGTGGCCATAATGAACCTATTTCAGGAACTGGAGCTAAAGCTGAATGAAAAAAAGCCCAAAAAAAACTTATAAAAAATAATAATTCACTAAAAATAAATAATAGCATACCATTTCTTAATCCTAATTGAACTTGTTTAGTATGTTGACCTTCATAAACTGCTTCTCTTACAATATCTCTTAACCAAGTATACATAGTAGAAATAATCATTAAAAATCCTGTTAAAGTTAATAATAAACTACCTGTATAACCATTAAAATACATAGCCATACCAAAGGTAAAAAAAAAAATACCAAAAGATATAATAAAAGGCCATGGACTTGGATCTACTAAATGATAAGGATGTTTATGTACATTTTTAGTATTTCTTGAAATTTCTTTAAGAAATCTTAAATCTTTGTTATAAGGTTTAAAATTACCAAAAACATTAGGTATTTTTTCAATTTTTAAATTTTTTTTGTCTATATAATAATAAGTTCTCATATTAAAATAATTAAATTTATAAATATTTTTATTTATTCCATAATTAATTATTTAATCATAAATAATTTTTAATTAAAAGTGCCAATTATATTTTAATTTTCTAATATTTCTATAATAATCTTTTTTAAAATTAATTGTTTTACTTTTTTTTTTCGATGTTTGAATTATTTCATTTACAATATTTTCTAAATTTGAATTAAAAAATAACCAATTTATTGAAATTTTAATTTGTTTATCTTCATTTAAAAATATCAAAAAATATAAATCTTTTTTTTTTTTTTTTTTCCCTTTTTTTTTATTAGGTAAACTAAAAGTTTTTAATTTTGGTACTAAATTATTTATACATTTTAATAAAATAAAAATTGGTTTTTGTTTTGTTATTTTTTTTAAATTAACTAAAATATTTTTAAATATGCTTTCTGATTTTGTTTTTTTACCTTTTTTTAATAATACATTTACAAATAATTTTTTTATTTTAAAGTCTTCGTACTTTAGTTCCATATTTTGATCTAGATGTTGTTCGTTTTAAAATTCCTAATAAATCGTATTTTCCACGAACTAAATGATATTTAACTCCGGGTAAATCTTTAACTCTACCACCTCTTACTAATACTATAGAATGTTCTTGTAAAGTATGACCTATACCTGGAATATAAGTAATAATAGTATATTTACTTGTTAATCTTACTTTAGCTACTTTACGTAATGCTGAATTTGGTTTTTTAGGTGTTCTAGTATATACTTTTAAACATATACCTTTTCTTTGAGGACAATTTACTAAAGCAGGACTTTTATTTCTTTTTTTTTTTCCTAATCTTTTTTGTTTTTGTAAAAATAATTGATTAATTGTTGACATAATTAAAATAAATAGAATAGTTTTTAATTTTGAATAATAACGGACTCGAACCGCTAACATTTTCGGTGTAAACGAAATACTCTACCAATTGAGTTAATTATCCATTGGGCCTAAGTAGACTTGAACTACTGACTTTACACTTATCAGGCGTATACTCTAACCAACTGAGTTATAGGCCCTTTTGAAGTAAAAGGATTCGAACCTTTGATTATCCGCACCAAAAACGGAGGCCTTACCACTTGGCTATACTTCAAAAAATTGAGTAATATGCTTAGAAAGACTCGAACTTTCATTTTATAGATCCGCAATCTAATACTTTATCCATTAAGCTATAAGCATATTTTTTTGTTGTTTTTTGATAATTTTAATATTAATTAAAAAATTTTTTGATAATATTTTTTTTAAAATAATTAAAAAATTAAATAATTGAAATATATTTATAAATTTTAAATCTATTTTTTGAGCATAATTTTTATATAAAAAATGTTCACGTGATTTTTTATTTACATGTGGTGATTTTAATAAAGTAAAAATTTTATTTTTATTTTTAACTTTAAAAATTCCTTTTATTTTTAATTTTTTAAATTTATAATATTTTTTTATTTTTAATAATTTTTTTTTGAATCCATTAATTTTTTTTATTGATTTTAAATTTATACGTAAAATATACATAGATTTTTTAAGTGTTTGGAGGCGGACTTGAACCACCGACACAAAGATTTTCAGTCTTTTACTCTAACCAACTGAGCTATCCAAACTAAAAATATTATATTAATAAATATAAATAAATTTTATTTAAATTTACTAATATAATATTGGGGAATAAAAATAAAAATGAAATAATTTGTGTATTAATTAATAATATAACACTTTGTATTTTATTAATTTTACTTAAAAATTTTTTTTTTGAAATTTTTTCAAAATAAATTATTTTTATCATTTTTAAATAATAAAATGAACTTATAATACTTATAATTACTGCAAAAAATACTAAACTAAAATAACCATTTTTTATACCAGAAAAAAATATAAAAAGTTTTGAAAAAAAACCAGCTAATGGTGGGATACCAGCTAATGAAAATATATTTAATACAATTATAATAGAAATAAAATTATTAATATTATATAAACCTGATAAATCTGTTAAATATTTAATAGGTTTATGGTTTATATTAATTGAAATATAAGAAGTCCATAAATTTATACTCATTATAATATAAATAATAATATATAATAAAATAGAAGGTATATTATTTAATAAATTTGATGTAAATCCTATAAGGATAAAACCTACATGACTTATTGAACTATAAGCTAATAATCTTTTTATTTTTTGTTGTTGTAATGCTGATAAAGATCCTATTAACATTGATAAAATGGCTGTTATATAAAAAAATATTTCGAAAAAAAATGAAATATGATAAAAAATATCAAAAAAAAAACGTATTAATACACCAATAAAAGCTATTTTAGGAACAATTGCAAAAAAAGCTGTAATATTATTAGGTGCACCTTCATACACATCAGGTAACCAAAAATGAAAAGGTGCTACACCTATTTTAAATAATAAACCTATTATTACAAAAATAAATCCATAAACAATACTAATTAATAAATCAGTATTTTCTAAATAATTTATATTAGATAATATTAAAAAAATATTACTAAAATTTAAGGAACCTAATATTATATATAAAATGGATGAACCAAACAATATAAAGCCTGAAGCGATTGAACCTAAAATAAAATATTTTAACGATGCTTCTACAGATAAAATAGATTTCTTTTGTGAAGCTGTTAATATATAAAAACTTAAACTTTGTAATTCAATAGCTAAATATAAAGTTATAAAATGATTAGATGATATTAATACCATTAAACCTAATAATGAAATTAATAATAAAATATTAATTTCATAAGAATTAATTTTTTGTTGAATTAAATATTTTTTTTGGATTAAAAAACAAACAATTACAGTTAATATCAAAATAACTTTTATAAATTGAGTAAAATCATTAACAACTAAAACACCATTCATTATTGTAGTTGAAAAATTTTCTATATTATAAGTTAATATCAAAATTATTAACAAAAAATATATTATTATAGTATTTAAATTTTTAATAATCAAAATTTTTTCATTATTTTGATTTTTTTTATAAAATACTCCAAATAATAATAAAATTAATAAAATAGTAGTTAAAAAAAATTCTGGGATTAAAAGCTCAAAATTATTATTAAAAATTTCTTGTAAAATCATATTTATTTTAATTAAAGTAAATAAATATTATTAAAAATACTTATCTACTATATATGCTATATTTTAGTAAATATACTATAAAATATTGATTCCAATATTTTCATTCTTAAAATTTTATAAAATTAATTTAATATAAAATGTCATTAAAAAAAATAAAAAATTTCTCAATAAATTTTGGACCACAACATCCAGCAGCTCATGGTGTTTTAAGATTAATTTTAGAATTAAATGGTGAAGTTGTTAGAAAGGCTGATCCACATATAGGTTTATTACATAGAGGTACTGAAAAATTAATAGAATATAAAAATTATTTACAAGCTTTACCTTATTTTGATAGATTAGATTATGTTTCAATGATGTGTCAAGAACATGCTTATGTATTAGCTATCGAAAAATTATTAAATTGTAATATTCCTTTAAGAGCTCAATATATTAGAGTACTTTTTTCAGAAATAACAAGAATATTAAATCATTTATTAGCAATTGTTTGTCATGCATTAGATGTTGGAGCTATGACTCCTTTTTTTTGGGGTTTTGAAGAACGAGAAAAATTAATGGAATTTTACGAAAGAGTATCTGGTGCTAGAATGCATTCAAGTTATTTTAGACCAGGAGGTGTTAATCAAGATTTACCTAAAGGTTTATTAAACGATATTTATCTTTTTTGTAGTCAATTTAATACAAGATTAGATGAGATTGAAGAAATGTTAACCAATAATCGTATTTGGAAACAAAGATTAGTTAATATAGGTATTGTGAAAGCAAAAGATGCTTTAGATTGGGGTTTTAGTGGTGTAATGTTAAGAGGTTCAGGTATAACATGGGATTTACGAAAAACCCAACCCTATGAAGTTTATGATAAAATGGTTTTTGATGTACCTATTGGTACTAATGGAGATTGTTATGATCGATATTTAATTAGAATTGAAGAAATGAGACAATCTATTAGAATAATTTTACAAGTTTTAAATGAAATACCTGAAGGTCCTATAAAATTAGATGATAAAAAAATAACAAATCCTAATAGAATTCAATTAAAAAATTCAATGGAATCATTAATACATCATTTTAAATATTATTCTGAAAATATAACAGTTAATAGTGGTGAAACTTTTACAGTAATTGAAGCTCCTAAAGGTGAATATGGTGTATTATTAGTTTCAAACGGTACTAATAAACCTTATAGATGTAAAATAAAATCACCTGGATTTGCACATTTACAAGCTTTAAATTTTATGGCTAAAAATCATATGATAGCTGATGTTGTTACTATTATAGGAACACAAGATATTGTTTTTGGTGAAATTGATCGATAATAAATAAAAATGAAAAATAATTTTTTTAAAAAAAATAAAATAAATCAATTACAAAATATTAAACAAAATTACAAATATATATACATATTTCGTTATAATGATCTAACAATAAATGAAATAGTATTAATAAAAAAAAAATTAAAAAATTTAAATTATAAATTTTCAATTTTAAAACAAAATATTACAAATAATTTTTTTATTAATTTAAAAGGACAGGGTCCTTTATTAATAATTTATGGTAATGAATATTTAGATTTAATTAATAATATGATAAATATTAAAAAAATAGAACCTATTTTTTTAATCTTAGATAAAAATATTTACTCATATTTAAAATTAAAAGAGATAATGACTAGTTCTAACTTATATTTAAATATTACATTAATAAAAATTTTTTTAAATTTTATGCATTATTTAAGAAAAATATAAAAAGGCGAATATAACTTAAAGGTAGAGTATCAGATTGTGGGTCTGAACGTTATGGGTTCAAATCCCATTATTCGCCTTCCCCTTTTTTATTTTAACAATTTATTATGTTTTTAGAATTTATGTTAATAATTTTACTTATTTTACCAATAATAGCAACAATCGTGTTGTTCTTTTTAAAAAATGATAAAGAAATAAAAAATTTTAGTATTTTTATGTCTTTTTTCATTTTTGTATTATCTTTACCTTTATGGATTTTATTTGATAAATCAACTTCCAATTTTCAATTTTTAATAAAAATAGATTGGATAAGTCAATTTAACATGTATTTTTATTTAGGTATTGATGGTATTTCACTTTTTTTCATAATTTTAACTACTTTTCTAATACCAATATGTATGCTAATAAGCTATGAAATAATAACAAAAAATGTTAAAGAATATTTTATTTTATTTTTTATATTAGAATTTTGTTTAATTATTTCATTTAGTGTTTTAGATTTATTTATTTTTTATATATTTTTTGAAAGTGTATTAATACCTATGTTTTTAATTATAGGTATTTGGGGCTCTAGAGAACGAAAAATTAAAGCTTCTTACTTATTTTTTATGTATACATTAGCAGGTTCTCTTTTTATGTTTATCGCTATTATACATTTATTTTTAACAGTAGGAACTACAGATTATCAAATTTTATATTATAGTAATTTAAATTTTTCTTATGAAAAATTATATTGGCTAGCTTTTTTTATATCTTTTGCAGTAAAAGTACCAATGTTGCCTTTTCATGTATGGTTACCTGAAGCACATGTTGAAGCTCCTACTGCAGGTTCTGTATTATTAGCTGGTATTTTATTAAAATTAGGTTCTTATGGTATGGTTCGTTTTTTAATACCATTATTTCCTAAAGCAAGTATTTATTTTACTCCTTATGTATTAGTTTTATGTTTAATATCAGTAACTTATGCTTCATTAACGGCAATTAGACAAACTGATTTAAAACGTATTATAGCTTATGCATCTGTAGCTCATATGAATTTCATTGTTTTAGGTATTTTTTCATTAACAATACAGGGATTAGAAGGTAGTATTATTCAAATGATAAGTCATGGTTTAGTATCAAGTGGTTTATTTTTTTCTATTGGTTGTTTATATGATAGATATCATACTCGTTTTATAAATTATTATGGTGGTTTAGCACATACAATGCCTTTATTTTGTATTGCTTTATTTATTTATATATTAGCTAATATGTCAATACCAGGTTCAAGTAGTTTTGTAGGTGAATTATTAATATTAACAGGTGTTTTTGAAGATAATACTACTACAGCTATTTTTGCAACTGTTGGTATGTTTTTAGGTGGTGTTTATTCATTATTATTTTATAATAGAATTTGTTACGGTAATATTCAAAATATGTATTTAAAAATATATTATGATTTAACTTACCGTGAATTTTTAATACATTTAATTTTAATAGTAAATATCTTTTTATTAGGTTTATATCCTAAAATATTTGAAAGTTGTATGCATGAAAGCGTTTCAAAAATTTTAGTTCATATAGATTTTTCATATTTTTTTTAAAAAATAATAATTTTTTTAAATTATTATTTTTTAAGCCCTTTTAGTCTAGAGGTTAGGACATTGCCTTTTCACGGCAAAAACACGAGTTCAATTCTCGTAAAGGGTATAAATATGATAATTTAATAACCATTTTTTAATGGCTATTGAATTATCATATATTCTTGAATCAAATATTAGAAAATATAAAGATGAAAAAAGTTTACAAGAAACAGGTATTGTTTTATCTATGAGTGATGGTATTGCTAGATGTTACGGTTTAACAAAAATACAAGCAGGAGAAATGGTTGAATTTAATAATGGTGATATTAAAGGTATGGCTTTAAATTTAGAACCTGATGTTGTAGGTGTAGTTGTTTTTAGTAATGATAGAGAAATTCAAGAAGGTAATTTTGTAAGAAGAACTGGATCAATTGTAAGTGTTCCTGTAGGTTCAGAAGTATTAGGTCGTGTAGTAGATGCTTTAGGTCAACCTATCGATGGTAAAGGACAAATTAATACTAAATCTTTAAGTAGAGTAGAAATTAAAGCTCCTGGTATTATGCCAAGACAAAAAGTAAATGAACCAGTTCAAACAGGTTTAAAAGCTGTTGATAGTTTAATTCCTATTGGTAGAGGTCAAAGAGAATTAATTATTGGTGATAGACAAACAGGAAAAACATCTATCGCTATTGATACTATAATTAATCAAAAAGAACCACATTTAAGAAAAGACATAGAAAATCAATTATATTGTATTTATGTTGGAGTAGGTCAAAAAAGATCAACTATCGCAGAATTAACAAAAACTTTAGAAGAAAAGAATGCTATGTTTTTCTCAATTATTGTAGCAGCTACTGCTTCAGATTCAGCTCCATTACAATTTTTAGCTCCATATACTGGTTGTGCTTTAGGTGAATTTTTTAGAGATAATGGTAAACATGCTGTTATTTTTTATGATGATTTATCAAAACAAGCAGTAGCATATAGACAAATGTCATTATTATTAAGAAGACCTCCAGGTAGAGAAGCTTATCCTGGTGATGTTTTTTATTTACACTCAAGATTATTAGAAAGAGCTGCTAAAATGAATAAAAAAATTGGAGGTGGTTCATTAACAGCATTACCTGTAATTGAAACTCAAGCTGGTGATGTTTCTGCTTATATTCCTACAAATGTTATTTCAATTACTGATGGTCAAATTTTCTTAGAAACTGAATTATTTAACCAAGGTCAAAGACCTGCTATTAGTGTTGGTTTATCTGTAAGTCGTGTAGGTTCTTCAGCTCAAATTAAAGCAATGAAACAAATTGCAGGTACAATGAAATTAGAATTAGCACAATTTAGAGAAGTACAAGCATTTGCACAATTTGGTTCAGATTTAGATGCAACAACACAACAACAATTACATAGAGGTATTAGATTAACAGAAATGTTAAAACAAGATTTAAATATTCCATTATCTGTTGAAGATCAAATTGTTATAATATTTTTAGGAGTAAAAGGTTTTTTAGATAAAATTGCAGTAGACAAAATTGCTGTTTTTGAAACTTCTTGGTTAAATTTTATTAAAAACAATCATTCTGAAATCTTAAACGAAATTTTAACAAAAAAAGAAATATCTAAAGAATTAGATCAAAAATTAAAAATTTTAGCTGATAATTTTACTATTAACTTTTTAAATAAATAATAATTAATAAAATTTTTTTATTATTAATTGTTATTTATATACTTTCGTATATATTAAATTAAATTGAATCAAAATATGATAACCAATTATGAAAATCAAAAAATTTTAACTACTATTACT
>JAADVZ010001031.1:0-10490 GCA_023335925.1 Pythium phragmitis | reverse complement strand
TTTGGATCTCACTTTTTCCGGACTCCGGACGCAATCCAGAAAAACACCAAGAATCCCCTCATTCATACACAACGCGCCCGATAATGATCATGGCGTCGTTCCCCATCCACGACCCGCTGCGCCTCCAACTCGCGCCGCCCACGGCCCCTTCGGCTCCGGTTAAAACCGTCTCGGTCCGCATGAAGGATCTCCCGGGCAGCGTCACGCTCGAGCTCCCATCCGACATCCCAACGTCGGTGGCCGATCTCATCACGCGCTTCCACGAACACGCGTTTGCCAAGAGCTACGCCGCGTTTGCGAGCCGCTCGAGTCTGCTGGCCATGCGCCCGCGCAGCGCCAACGACTCGGCGCTCCACGAGGTCGCGCTCACGTCGCTGGACGACGTCCGCGACACCGAAGTCTTGGTCTACAAGCCATGCGAGGAGCTACGGACATTGGTCGAGACGGGCTGCATCACGCCCGTGCTCCAGCGTGCCCGCGCGCCGCAGTCGTCGTCGCCCACCATGAAGCGCAAGGGCCGCTCGGCGTCCGTGGCCAACAGCAGCGAGCGCGTGCACCGGTACGCGCCGCTGCTCGAGAAGATGCACGTGTCGCCGCGCGAGCGCGAGCTCATTAACGACCACTTGCTCAGCGGCGACGCGCAGGTCGTGGACGCCATGGAGCAGTTTACGATGCACCGCAACCCCGACACGGTGCGCCGCGCGCTGCGTGGGCCCTCGGGCAAGACGGCCGCGACCTCGCCGGTCGTGAGCGTCGACCACTTGATGGACAATCTCGCGTCGCTCGAGATGCAGTCGCCCGCCGGCATGCATCTCTTTGACATGCAACACCAGTACGCGCAGCCGAATCCGTTTGTCTCGGCCGCCGTGACCAGCCCCGTCGTCACGCAGCCCGCGCGACCGTCCATGATGATGATGATGATGGACGACCACGACATGGTCGGAGGGGCTACTATTCCAGCTGAGACCAATCCGTTCTTGGTGAGCTCGTCGTCGCCGTCGCCCGTCGTGTCGACACCGACCAAGCCGCCGCGCAGCCGTACGCCCAAGAAGGCGGCGCGGCCCTGTCTGCTCTTTGACGACTCGGCGCTGACGGAGAATGCGCCGTCCGTGTTTCTCCACTCGATCAAGGAAAAGGCCACGCCGCCGGCCGCGCGCATGAGCCTGTCGCTGGACGATCTGGACGTTGGCATCTTTGACGAATTGCAGCCGCAGCTCTTTAGCGTCGCGACGCTGCTCGAGAATGTCCCCGTTGCGCGCGATTTCCACGACCACTATGACGTTGGCCGCGTGCTCGGCTCGGGCAAGTACTCGGTCGTGAAAGAAGCCACGCGCCGCAGCACGGGCGAGCGATTTGCCGTCAAGATTATCGACAAGAAGCAAATGCTCGAAGTGCGCTTTCTCAAGCGCGAGCTCGAGATTATGTTTGGGCTGCGCCATGATGGCGTGGTGCAATTATTGGAGCTATTTGAGACCAACGACGAGCTCTTTTTGGTCATGGAGCTATGCTCGCAAGAGCTCTTTGAGTACGTGGACCGCAACGGTCCGCTCGACGAGCCCACGGCGCAGCGGCTTATTGCGCGGCTCGTGGCGACCGTGGCGTACCTCCACGGCGAGTGCATTGTGCACCGTGATATCAAGCCCGAGAATATTTTGCTGCGCGGCACGGACGTTTGGGATATCAAGCTCACGGACTTCGGTATTGCGCGGAAACTCGAGGGCGCCAACCTCATGCTGACGCCCCACGAGTCGCTGTCGGAAGTCGCGAACCTCCACGATCTCCACGATGCGTCATCGGTCGTGACGCGGTCGCGGGTGGTGCAGAACCGCCAGGCGCGCGCCCACACCAAGTGCGGCACGCGAGATTATGTCGCGCCCGAGGTCATGGGCGGCAAAGGGTACGGCACGGAGGCCGATCTCTGGAGTGTCGGCGTCGTGACGTACGTGCTGCTGAGCGGGTGTGCGCCTGTGTTTTTGCCCACGCAGGACGGCACGAAAAAGGTGTTTTTCGGCGAAGACTGCTGGCACGACTTGTCGAGCGAAGTCAAGTTGTTTATCGAGTCGCTGCTCGTGCGGAATCCGGAGGAGAGAAGCACGGCTGTCGAGGCGCTCCAGCACCCGTGGCTCCAGGGCGTCCCGCTGTGAAAGAGGTGCCCGTAGGGCCGTATCCTGATATTTTTTTTAAAGATTGTATTCTTCCAACCCAATTATAATTGCTTCTTTTCTTTCCAGCAGCCCAGAGGATGGAGATATAGAGACAAGGGGATGAACGTAGTCATCCCATCGTGCCTTTGCATGCCGATCTCGAAACATGAGCTTTGCGGGAGAGCGCGACGACACTTGTGATTCTTCAAGTTTCTATTGAGTCTCGTGAGAACAACTCAATTCTCTACGCAGTAGTACAGTGTATGCGGCCATCAGGGAACACTCCATGCAATACGCTTTTCCCTATCTACAGTATCTTTGTCGTGGTCTCGTGGTGGCTCACAGAGACCTCATTGAAGGGGTCTCAATTCTGACTCCAAATTGTGCAGAGCCATCCACTGGATGGCTACACACATACCCACATGGGTACACTTCGAGTGTACCCATTTTACCGGTGTTTTACCAGTATGTGCGATCTGGAGAGCTCGAAGCGGCACGATGTGCCCGAAATACCTACCACGCGAAACTAAGGGCGATGGAGGGCGTTTGCATTCCAAAGACCCACGGCAGCAAGCAAGGGGGCTGAGCAACCGTAGCATTACCCGAGCAAAGGCACGATGGCGCAACAGGGAGCGACGCTGCAAAACTACAACAATGAGCTCGTCAAGTGCATTGAAGATCTCCGCGAAAAGCGCGAGGAAGTCAACCGCACAATGCTCAAGGACGAAGAGGAAAAGGCGAAAATTCAAAAGGTGCGCGCTGTTCGAGACACTGCGTATGACACCGCCACTGAGCGACTCGAGTGCTACGCAGGACTTGACGATTCTGACCGATCGGCTGAGCAAGATCAACGAGGCACTGGCTCGCAAGATGCAGGCGCGGACCGAGTACGACCGCACGATCCAGGAGACAGAGGCCGCCTATATGAAGGTTCGTGTTGGGTTCTTCAGCTCTGTCTTTTTGTATTCAGCGGTGGGCGTCTGAAACTTCTCGTCCGTGTTTGTTAGATTCTCGAGAGTTCGCAGACGCTGCTCCATGTGCTCAAGCGGGAGACGGTCCAGTTGACCAAGAAGAAACAAACGTCCTCGTAGCGGGCGTCTCCGTGACTGAATTATATACCACCTCTGCATACACCCAATCTGTCCACCCTTCGCAACACTGCGGGTGCTTCAACAGTAGCATTCCCTTCTGTGTACCGTTGGCCCTAACGATGGCGCACTTCCTTGGTGACGGGATCCACCACAAGCGCTGGTCGACGATCTTTGCCACGGCGGGCGCGACCGAAACACGTCGGTAAGTTGCCCGCGGACCCGGCACTGAGAACGTCCACGCATTGCTGTACTTTGCGGAGCTGGTGTGCGAGCAAAAACTGATCGCAATGCCGTGCCACGAGCTCGTCATAGAACGTGTTGACTTCTAGCTCGATTTCCTACACGGCAGAATATAAGTAGGCGCATTAGTTTCGACGCTCACAATGTAGTCTCCAATAGGATCACCCACCTTGAGGGCATTGTCCACGGTTGCAGTTGACTCGCCATGGCGCAGTCGAAATTGCGGGGCACGCACAGGGTACTCGGGGGAGACTTCAATCACGGCATCCACGTGAAGCTTGTCGTTCTTGAACGCGACGCGGAAATACTGGCTCCCCGTTGAGGCATGGGTCTTGAAGAGATCTCGAGTATCCGCCGTCGGATGTGTGATTTCTTTCCACCCAGAGAGCTTGGTCTTGATGGTCGTCGGGAAATGGCGAGCGAACGACGCATGCACGGGGGCATGCACGTCGCCCTTGGCCAACGCCCCCAGGTGCCGCTTCAGTTGTGTCGTCGCCGTCAAACGACGGATGAGCTGCTGGAGAACGTTGCGTACCGACGGTTCTGGACGTCGCTGCAAGTCACTGGAGTCGCTACGCGGCAGCGCGTGGAGTCCACAGATCCACTGTGCCCAGAGGTACGGTCGAGACGCCGTCAATTCGAACGGGAACGAAATCTCGGGCTGCGCTTCGTCCTCGGAAGTAAACTTATACGCCGTCGCGTGGTTTGACAACTGTAGTCCATCGTCGCCTGGGAAGAGACTCGTCAACACGTGCTTGCCCAGGCTGCCGCTCGTGGGCATGACCAGCTCGGCGGTCACGACTTGTGCCGTCGGGAAATACTGGAAGAGGACTGCAAATTCTTTGGTCTCGACTCCCTCAACGTCGTCGTCGACAGCTAGTGACAGCGTGAGCTGCACGGCCTTGTCCGCACACTTCCACAGTGCCTTGGGCTGACTATCCGCAGCTCTGTCCTCATCAAATACGCCCTCATTGTCGTCGTCGTTTGCGATCTTGACTTCGCTCATCTCCTTGATGATCAGCGCCGGCATGCCGCGCGGCGTCGGCTCGGTAATCGCACCTTCTTCTTCCTTGTCGACGGCGGCAGCATCGCCAACAAGGATCTCGCCACTTTCCACGGGCCGCGTCCGGCTCATCGACGGCGACCGCGACGGGGTCTTTCCGCTCTCACGTTGCTTGGCCACAGACGGCGACCTGGACGGCCCCTTGAGTCGCTTAGATGGTGGCGGCTCGATCGAGTCGGTGTGGACACGCCCACCAGCGAGTAGTGCCCCCGGAAAATCTCGTTTCTTGACGCGGCCCGCCTTGCTTCCAAGTCCCTTGGCGTCCACGATCGAGACTTGCATCTGCTTGGCACAGCCACTGGCCTTTTGGTACGCCTGGAGTTCACAAAAGAGTGTGTACAGCGGCGCCGCCAGTGCGGCACTCGCTTCATGCTGGAGCTTGAGCGTCGCTGTCACGGGCGTTTGCATGTGCGACTGCAGTCCGCTCGTCGAGGCTTCGATCTGGTCGAGCTGTCCACGCAGACCGTCAAGAAAGACCTGCTTGCGGTGCGTCGCGGCCTCGACCATCTCGATCTTGGCCTTGACGTCTTTCACTTGGGCGACCATTCTATTCCGAAAGAACCTCACGCATTAGGCAATCAATCCTCTCTCTCTCTCTCTTTCTCTTTATATAGGCAAAGAATCATACAACGTACCGCTTGCGGGTCTCCAGCTCTTGTGTGAGCTGGTCGAGATGCTGGCGGTGGACGTCGGCGTCCACAACGATCGGGATCGAGCCGCCTTCAAACTCGATGCGGTCCATCTCGCTCGTGTGGAAGCCTTTGCAGCGCCGGATCTCGCGCACCAAGTGGTCTTTCTCGTAGAGAAGGTTCTGCAGCTGCAATTGGTGGGCCTCGACGACGTCTTTCTGGTCCTGGACGCGCGTTTTCCACTCATCGCCGGCGAGAAACGTGTCGCGCAGCCCGGCTTTCATGGCGCTTAGAAGCACGACCGCTTGCCAGCGCTGCTGCTTGAGCTGCACCTTGTCGATTTTACCAGCGGCGTGGGATGCCTCCAGCTCCATTAGCGTGTTGCGAAGAGACGCACAGGCCTCCTTGAGCTGCCGCAGCGGGGCGACGCGCGGCACATTCGTCTCGCTGTCTCCGCCCATTTCTCCTTAGCGTGTGGGGTTTCCTTGTTTGGAGTGAGCTTCGAGCGACATTCTACCTCCTCTTTCGAGCAACATACGGAATAGTACTGTACTACCTCTATTACTGTCCTACATAGAACCAGTGAAATCATCTACGAGGATTAGATAGTAGAGGTGAACAGATGTCGCACGAAGGTAATCCATAGCGAGCCACTCGTGACTTTTTGCATCAAAGACCCGGGGAAACGAGTGACCGACAATGCTCCAGCGATTCGCGATGCGCGCCAAGGCGCTGCGCGCGCCCATGGCCACGCGCTGCTTTGCCGCCAAGAGTGACGCCACCGAAACCGTGCTGCGTCCCATCCATTTCGAGCAGGACGAGCAGGTGCGTCTGCCCTCGTAACTGTGGGGAGCTCCTTGGTCATTCCATGGCCTAACGCTTGGCGATCCTGTTCTTCCTGATGGTGATAGGATGCTGCGTCGCGTCCGTTCCGTATTCTAGGTGTGCGTGACGTTGAAGTGCAGGACTGGGAGTACCCGACGCGTGACGAAGCCGACTACAAGAACAAGAACAGGGTGCCGCGCAACCGCTTCCAGCACCCCAACTTTATCAGCCTCTGGGTCGACGACCTCAAGAAGACGGAGGCGTATCTTCACAGTGAGAAGGTGCCGCTCACGGGCGAAGGTGTGGTCAAGGGTCCAGAGGGCCATGACGTGCTGGTGATTCCGCCGAGTGAGGATGGCAGCCTCGAGTTTTTCAACCTCTGCGACAACCCGACGCTGGTCGAGCTCGTGCAGGCCACGGACAAGATCATCAAGGACTTTGACGCTGAAGAGGCCGAGGAATAGAGACACAGGCGTGGACCGCTTTTTGAGTTCTGGCTGGTTGTTCTTGTTTGGTGTGACTGGATTGGTCGCTGATGATCTCGTCCTTGTATGGTCTCCGCACGCGGACCCTGAGGTTGACGGAGGTAACTATCTACTGAACTGCACATTATGCTGCACGTGCTCTCCATAAGGTGCATTAGTGCAGATCCTCGCATGGTGTCCATGCAGGCGAGCTGGTGTGTGAATCAATTTTTGAAACATGTCACTAACCGAATGTCATTGTCACGGGGAATGTGGGGGACACTCTGATGAGTTAGTGACATCCTGTTGTTGGGTCCCGCGTAAAAAGAAAACATTCAAAAATCGCCTATGGACAACTCGGATGACGCGGCGTCGGCGACGCCGCTCGCAAATGTGACGACCAGAAAAAGGCGACGCCGTCGATCGAGCGGGGATGGTGACGACGTACTGCTGGATGCAATGCTACAGGAGCTGGGTATTCCGACAAGCGACTCTAAGAAGAAGCAGAAACCGCGAGAAGAACCGAATGAAGGCGATGTCGTCGAACTGGTCACGCCGCCGCGGCCGCCGCGCCGTGCGCCGCCCACCTCTGACGCTGCAGCCAATGAAGAGACCAAGACAGAGGAAACCTATACCTCTGGAGGCTCGGCGGACGACAGCATTTTGGATCTGACGACGCCGACGCCCCCATCGTCCGGGAAGCGCCACCGCCGACGCTCGCCCCCGCGGAACGCACGACAGAGCATTGTGGATTTGCGCTCCCCCGACAGTTCGGAAGCAACAGAGTCGGATGATGTAGAGCAAGAAGGTGATAGTATAACGACTCCGCCACGAGAGAAGGAGACCCAACGAAACTTGCTGACGATGTTGAGTGATAATGACGGTGGCAATGCGGATGGCGACGACGATAGCGAGGACGAGAGGATTCTGCGAGAGATCGCCGAGACACAGACACGGATTCAGCGGCCGAACCCATCAGCCAAGTCGAGTGCGACCCGAAACGAGTACACAGAGACACTGGCCCAAAGGCTCCAGGCGAGGATGCCACAGCGAAGACAACCCAGTAGCGACGATGAGCCGAGTCTGCCGCCGCCAAAGAGGCGAGGACGCCAGCAGAAGAAGCAAGCGGCACCAAAGCCAGCAAAGGAAATAGTGGTGGCGGCGGTCGCGATGGAGAAACGCCTCTCCGACTCGCCCGTTGGTGCCGCGATCGCAACGGCGCTCGAGGCCAACACGTACAATAACAAGCCCGTGCCGTTCGTGATGGAGCGGCCATTCGCAAGCGACCTCCACGTGGTCCAGTGGGAGCGACGAGGCGACGGGAGATCCGGTGGCGACGATGACTCGAGTCGGTTTGTGATCGCAATGCACTACCCGGCCGAGTCGTTGCTCGATCTCCTTGCGAACCATGGCTACGACGCGCTCGTGGGGGCCGTGAAATGGCTCGAAGAAGAATCGCTCCACGTTGGTGGTCGCAAGAAGACGGTGGTGTGGGGGTCCATGGTGCTGATTGTAGAAGGCATGGATCGTGCGCTGATTTCGCGATCGAAAAAGAGCAAGGCCACGCGCAAGACCCCAGCGCAGCCCAACGCGGCCCCACCGTTTACGGTCACGTTTAGCGACCTCCATGAGCTCGCGTTTCGCCTTTTCATGGATACGTCTGTACACACCAAGGTTCGTGGTCTCCGTTCTTCGTACCGGTTCCGCTGGCCTCATGGTTCTAATACTTCGATTCTGTCAGTTTACCTGTGACACGGAAGCTACGGCCTCGTACGTAGCGCTGCTCACGCGCGAGATCATTGTCGCGGCCGTCAAGCAAACCAGCCAGGAAGAGTTTCTCGAGAGCGTGCCGCGCATCCATTCGTTCCGTGTGCTTCCCGGGTCCGGCAGTACGCTCAACCCGTTTGCCAACACGTGGCTGCGGATGCTTCAGATGATTCCGAGCGTCAGCGAAGACCGCGCGCAGAGCTTGTTGAACCATTATCCGACCTTTCAGAGCCTGCTACGAGCGTACAATGACCCGTTTCGTTCGGTCGAAGAGAAAGAAGAGCTGCTCGCCGACAAGTTGAACGGCACGCGCCTCGAAAGCGCGCTGTCTCGACGCATATTTAGAGTATTTAGCGGATGGAGTGAGAGTGGCACACTGTGAAGTCATTGTGGCTCCATATAGTAAGGAAAATGCTTATGATGAATCTCTTAGAAGAAGGACTGAGCATTCGCATTCGTCCGAAGGGTACCGTACCAATCATGCCGTTAAATGCCCTTTCTTTAGTGCTACTGTATCCAAAATGTCATCGCCGTCGTCCCCGCGGACTGCAAAGGAGTGTCCCATTCTTCCTACACTTCAAGAGACTACCTGCAATACATCCTATGGAGAGCATGCACCGCTTTGCGTGTTGTTCCACTGGTTCCACTGCGGTGACGTGATGATGAGCATTGCGGTTGTGACGATGGTGTGGGTCCACTTTCTTCGGAGACAGCGAAGAATGACAGTGCTGTGTGTGCGACATACGCCCTTCTCCCATCAACGCGACTCCGTCATTGTGGGGCAAGGAAACAATTGTCAGAAGTGCACCCATCTGCTCGTTTGTGTCGCAAGATGACCCACATTCTGGATGCTGTGTCTCTTTTCGCTGGTGTTCTTTCTGGCGATTTCGGACCGTAACCCACCATGTCGCATTGCATAACTACCCAGCGTAACCATATGGCCGGCCGATTAGATGAACTACTAATTTGCATAAGATATAGGATTTCACACCTGGCTTATGCACCAATTTAGAAGTATCTGTGATATCCATTTCTGATCATAAACAGTGCTATAGCAAGTAATAGAGGTACCGGTAAATGATTACGCGGGGATCGGCAGCAGCCAGTTCCCGTTGCCATGCGGCGTGATTGTGGCTCACAAGCCGCCGGCCAATCTCCGCAATCGTCGTCGCGCGTGGTTTACGCTCCAGACTCGGCGACTCCGTTCATTTGTCGTGGTGAGTGCACGCCGCTGATCTCTCCGCCCTCTTGTCCATTTCCATTTCCGGATTCGCACGTCGCTCGAGCCAGCGCGTCCCCCGTGACTATGACGGTCGAACCCCAGCCTTTCAAACGCTTCCAGCTGCGCGACCGCGCCAACTTTATCAAGTACGTCGGCACAGAGCTGGCGCTGCTCAAGAAGGAATGGAAGATCCTGCTGCCGTGCGTGATCATGCAGTGTACGAATGTTGAGGTTGTGTGAAGAGCCACGCTGTGTGCATGAGGAGCTAACGAGCTGGTTTCTCTTGTAGACGTGCACGGTGTCTTCCACAACATTGCGTACTGGATCCAGGCCCATAAGCTCTCAGTCGAGCAGCGCTACCCGCTCCACGATCTCGGCTTCGACCTCATGTCGGAACTCACGTACGTTTCTATTACCTCTCTCTCTCTCTCTTTTTTTTTTTTTACTGGCGCTGACTCGAGCGCTTTTGGACCTCCTTGTTTATGGGGAACAGTGGCACGGCCTCGCACTTGTCCGAGTACTTTGTCTTCGGCCTCGTGTTTGCCCCCGCGATCGCGCTCGTGCTCACGATCCCGCTATTCCGCCCGAACCCCACCAAGCCGCGCTACATGGTCATCGTGCTCAAGCGCGTGCTGTTCCATATCAGTGTCGCGCTGACGTTCCGCATCATTTCGTTTCTCGTCACGACGCTGCCGTCTCCGGCCGAGCACTGTCGGCTCAACTTTAACCAGACGTGCCTGAAGCAGAACCCCGGCGACTCGATCAAGTGTGTCATCCCGAACCCGGACTTTAAGCCGCCGACCACGGGCGAGTTCTTTACCAACATGGACGCACTTAACGGTACGTAGATTCTGTGGGTAGTGAGGGACGTAGACGCGGGATGCTGACGGTCCTCTTTCTTTCATAGGCTGTGGCGATCTCATGTTCAGCTCCCATACCATCTACACGATGTCGCTTATTCTCACCGTCAGCAAGTACTGGTGGAACAAGTGGCTCTTCACCGTCATGATCTGCGTCCAGATCGCGATTGCCTTTCTCATTGTCG
>JAADVZ010001030.1:0-10506 GCA_023335925.1 Pythium phragmitis | reverse complement strand
TCCCAACTTGTTGGGGAAGCCTTCAATGGCAAACTTGCCCGTCTTGTTGGTGAAGTCGTCCAGAAGCTTGAGCACCGTGGGCTTCTCGTCAAAGAAGACCGTCTCAAATGTCTTCTCTTCGCCCAGCGCGTACCGCTTGTAGGGAGTCGCAGTCTTCTTGGCCGAGGACCCGTCGTCATCGTCGCCATCCTCCACGTTTTCGCTCGCCGTCTCGCTCGTGTCACGCACATAGAGGTACCGCTTCTCGTCGTCCTCGAGCTTGCGCTTCTCCGTCGCCACGTAAAACGCAAACGCGTCGTCCACAAACTTGCGGATCCGCTGAGGAGCGTCCGCGGCGCGGGACCGAAACACGAAGAGCTTCCGCTTCGTGCTCACGCGCGTCTTCTTGCTGGCGCGTGTATCCACTTCTATGTACTGCAGCTCAAGATCCTTGTCCACGGGGATCCACTGCGCAATCGGCGGCAATGGCCGCACGTCGAGCTGGGTGAGCTCGCGGTGGCTCGCCAGAATGTGTTTGATCTGCGAGTGCTGGCGTTGTGCGAGTCGCGAGTCCGCAAGCAGCGCCTTCTCCAGGTTGTTGATCTCGGCGTTGGCCACAAGCCCGTACCGCCCATTCTGGTTATGCAGCTGCACGTGGTCGGCGACGTAAAAGTTGATGGCCTTGAACAGCAGCGCGCGGTGGTCGCTTTCGTCGATCGACTTGATGTGCGTGGCACCGCCTTCCACGCCGTACTCGAGCAGCTCGACCGTGTGGGTCGTGTACGTGCGGCCACCGGCCATCAAATCGCCGACGCGTTCCTTGGCCGACTCGATCAGCGACGCGATCGTGTGGGGCGACTCACGCAGGCGATCCAGGGCGAGCGGCACGGCCGCACATAGCGCGAGGTCGCGCACGGGGTCGCCCGTGTGGAGCGCCGTCATGATACCGATCTCGGTTGCGACCGACGGGTGCATGGTGGCGGCTGTGGATACGGTGTGCGGGAGATGGCGGATGAGAGAGTGAGAGGTAAAGGCTGCGTGTACTGGACAAGACTGGGTATCTGTCTCAGTGCGTGAACCCAAGCGAGGACGGAGACCTGCACTCACGAGTTTGCAGAAGTTTACAAAAGAAGGTACAATATTCATTATTATAGGCGTCTTCATAAAGTTAAAACGACTACTCTACCGTGTTATGAGCCTTTCTAGAATATATGACCTTCAACTGGAGAGACCATCACTCACGCGCGATGTGCACCCAAGGAGCCAAAATGTCTCGCTTGGGTGCGGCTCCTGTCCGCCTCTGATCTCAAGCCGATCTCCCTTGTCAGTCATAATCCATTTCGCCCGGGACGATGCGGCTCCACTCGAACAAGTATGTGGAGGCGCTGCTCTACATCACGATCCCGCTGGTCGTGCACGTCGCGCTCACGCCGCGGCTGCTGCGGCGGACACTGCGCAAGACCAGGGCGCTGCTCGTGGGCAACCCGGACCGCGGGTACGTCGTGCGCGAAATCTCGGCCACGACGACTTTCTACGACTGGCACACGAAAGTGCTTCCATCGGACACCCTCAACTATATGCTGCAGCGCGCGCTCGCCGAGTTCTTCGCCGACAAGATGCAGCTCGAAGCAAACCGAACCAACACTGTGTACCAGCTCATGGACAAGCCCTTTGACGACAAGATGGAGGCCGTAAAAACGGTGGGCGACGACGACTCGACGACCAAGAGCGACGCTGGCACGGAGGACAATGACAGCGACGACGGCAGTGATGACTATTACATGAAAACAGAGTACACGTACGAGCAGCTCCTGCAGCTTCGGGTGACGGCGGCCCCTGCGGCCGAGACGTGGGTCGAAGTCACGCCCGGCGTCTTCTTTCAGTACGTCGTCACTGGCAACGGCGACTCGCCGGACGAAGAACCCAACGAAGACGCGTACGACCGGCGCGTCACCATGACGTTCCGACTGCGCAGCAAGCAGCCCGACGCGTCCGAGGCCATTGACACGCTCGTGCAGAACGCCTTCTTCGAGTACAAGAAGCGTCAGATTTTGAAGAGCGCGCAGGACACGACACGGTACATGTTTGTGCAGACGGTTCAAGAGCAGAAAAAGCCTGCGGGGGAGATCGCATCCGACAGCGGCGACAAGGAGGCGCCAGGGACCATGACGGTCAAGAAGCTCGTGTTCAAGCGGTACCCGTTGGGCGACGACAAGTCGTTCAAGAACCTCTTCTTCCAAGACAAGCCGCGCATTCTTCACCTGCTCGACAACTTTACCCAGCGCAAGGGCAAGTTTGCAGTCAAAGGTTTTCCCTACAAGCTCGGGCTCTTGCTCCACGGTCCTCCGGGGACGGGCAAGACCAGCCTCATCAAGGCCGTCGCGCAGCACACGAGTCGGCATATCGTGTCGGTCTCGCTGGCCAAGATCAAGACGAACCAGGAGCTCATGGATGCCATGTTTGATCTGCGGTTCCCAATCGAAGGCCGCGACACGCCCATCGTGTTGGACTTTCAGGACGTCGTGTTTGTCATGGAGGACATCGACTGTGCCGGCGCCTCTGTCGTTCATGCGCGTGCATCGGAGAAGGACGTGGGGAACGATGGTAAGACTGGACGCCACCGTCGAGCAGTGGCATCCCCGATCGGTAGCGACAAGCTCAACTTGTCCGGACTTCTGAACGTGCTGGATGGCGTGATTGACTGCCCTGGACGCATTGTAATCATGACGACCAACCATCCTGAGAAGCTGGATCCAGCACTGATCCGTCCGGGACGCGTGAACGCGCAGCTTTTGCTCGGACCGATGGCGCCGCCGCAGGTCGTCGAGATGCTCGAGTACTATTTCAGTAAGACATTGACTGAATCCGAGCGAGAGGATGTGGTGGTGAGCACGACCGGAGCCATGCTCACGCCTGCTCAAGTCGAAGAGATCTGCGCCGAGTTTGATACGGTGGAAGACGCGATCCGTGCGCTTAGCACAGCAGCTAGCGCCTAAGAGCTTGATGCCACAAACTCCTTCACCTCGTACTTCGAAGTCTCTTCGCCTGACGTTCAATGTCTAACGATTCCTCACTGATTGAGGCGTTCTCTCCCCCTCGGGTGCCTACGGTCGGTCAGTTTGCTACTGAGGAACAGCACCAATGACCATGGCTCCATACACGACGCTCTAACAGGTGCAAATAGTGGTGGGCATAGGATTCATTCGATGTGTACGTACACAGTTCCGCCATGCAAATAATTCTCAAAAAAAAAAAAAGACTCTTGCGAGTGTTCCTTCCTCTCGCGTATCAGGCCGCCTGGGTTCAGCAGAGCGAAAACACTTGGCCGTACACTTGCATCTCCCACCGCAGCGCGATGAGCAGCACCTCGAGCATCCACTTGTCCGACCCGAGCACGGGATTGCTCTGCACTTCGCCGCCGAAATCCAGTATGCAGTGCTCACGGTTCTCGCCATAATGCTCGAAGCGGATCCACGTGTAGTAGTCGATCCACTGCTCCATGACGCCCGGAGGCACTTTGTAGGGCGCGAGCAGTTGCCGGTCGAGCGACTGCAAGAGAATCACATACCCGTCGGGGATCGCGAACCGCGAGACCACGAACAGCGTCTTGACCTGCACGCGGCCGTCGGGGCTCGTCATCATACGAAACAAGATTTCGTTGTCGTCGTCCACGCGCTGGAGCGGCACGATCTTCATGTCGATCGACGACGAGTACAGCGTCGGCAGGCGCTTGGCCGAGGCCACGACAGGCCAGCCACGCATCGACAGCTCGAGCGCCGTGATGCCGTGGAAAATCTTCTTGAGCGAAAACTTGACGCGGTCGCCGTACCGCACGCGCTTGTCGCGCCAGCCAAAGACGCTCACGCCCGTCGTGAGGAACGAGTGCGTCTCGCGGAAGACCTGCATGTCAGCGTACGTCGCACGTGCCACGGTGTGGCACACGTTCACGCTGACGGGCCCTGCGAGCCGAGGCACCGACGACCGAGGCTGGCTCGGGTCCTGGAGCGAGTTAACCTAATACAATCCCCAACTGTGAATTTTGGGAATTGGCAGATGATGCCAAAAATGACGGCAACGCACCTCGTCGCCGCTGGAGCTCGAGGCGAGCTCGTCGAGCTCGATCCAGGACTTGAGCTTTTGCGCGTAACGGCTGTGTTCGGCGACCGCGACAGTCATGGCCTCGTTCTGCGCACGGAGTCTTTCCTTTATTTCCGAGATTTGCGCGTACAATTCCCGCATATTCGCCAACGATTTGTTGTTGTCATGGCCGTCGTTGGTTGGCGGATGGCGATTGGCTGGCGAGTCCAACAAATCGTCCAGCAGTGCGTCGGAAACGCTGGCGCCAACGTTGTTGTAGCGGCCGATCGCCAACGTGTTACGCTCGGCAGCTCGCTTTTGCGTGACCAGCGCGTCGTATTGTTTCTCGAGCTGGTCCACTTCGCTCCGCAGCGTTTGCAGGACATTCTATCGCAACGTCCAAAAATACAACTTAGACAAGGCAACAGCATGGACAAGATGACCAACTTTCGTACCAGCTTGCGATAGTACGTGCGCTTGACGTGGAGCCGTTGGCGCTCTCGCATTTCGTCCTTGGAAAGCTCCGCAAGTGGCGCCGGAAGCGGCGACAGAGACGGCAGCGACACATCCTGCTTCTTCTTTTGCACCATGGCTTGAGCTCCAACGTTGGCGTGTTCGTTGTGGCCGACCAAATCCGCGGGTTCTCAATCCTCTTGGTGTGTCCGTCAAGTTGGCGGTTCGCCAGCTGGACTGAATACACTGGACCAGAACAGAAATGTTCCGGAACATCATCCGAATATAACCTCAAATTTTCCACCAATGCGAGACATCAGTGTCGCAAGAGACGTCTAATTGGTGCAAAAATATGTAAATGAACTGATGGAGTCTTGGTCCCACCACGACACGTTGATGTTGTTCAGTACGTTTATATGTACGGACGAGACCACAGTAGTATCGTGCCTGGTTGAAAACCAACGTTCCTGTCATGTTGAAGCTCGCATTCGTTCTCTCAAACGCTCACTACGACCACCAAAACATACGAAGTATTATTAATAATCCGTCTCTTTTCTTATTCTGCACAAAGCGAAAACATGGGGCCGATCACGATGTTCTCCCACCGTAGCATGATGGAAAGCACCTCAAGCATCCACGCGTCCGATCCCATGACGGGTGTGAGGTGGGTCATGCCGCCAAAGTCCAGTTTGCAATGCTGGCCGCGGTCGCCCGCAGTCTCGAAAATGCTCCAGTTGTAATAATCGATCCACTGCTCCTGCACGCCGGGTGGGTCCTGGTAGGGCGCGACCCATTTTTTGTGATCGATCGACCGCATGACGTAAGTGTACCCCAACTCGGACTCGAACCGCGAGGTCAAGAAGAGCGTTTTAACGAGATAGCGGCCATCAGGGCTGCTCATGATGCGGTACCGAACGATATTGTCGTCATCCACGTGATGCAGCGTGTACGTCTTGACGTTGAATGGCGTTGAATACAGTGACGAGAGGTGATTGGACGTGACCACCGACCATCCTCGCAGCGACAGCTCAAACGGCGTGATGTCCAGAAAGAGCTTCTTCATGGAGAACTTGAACCGATCTCCCTGCACGAGCCGCTTGTCACGCCAGCCAAAGACGCTCAATCCCGTCGTCACGAAGCCATGGCTCTCGCGGAAGCGCAACATATCAGCAAACGTCGATCGAGCGATTTCTTGACATGTCTCGACAGAGATGTTCTCTCGCAGAGTGATTGGCGCCACATCAATCGACGGGCCAGTGCTGGGATGAGTTACCGGAGACTTTCGCGACTATGTGAGGAAACCCGAGTGAGTTATCATGAACGCCACTGTAACTCCAAACAGTATTGCACCCACCTCATCGTCGTTTGGACTCACCGGTTGCTCCTCTATCATGATGCAGCGGAGCTGGAGGGCGAGCCGCTCTTGGGCTTCAATCGCCCCGCGCAATGCTTGGTTCTCCGCACGAAGCTTCTCCTTCGTCTTGCAGAGGTTATCATAGGCTTCTCGCAGGTGGGTCGGCTGCTCATGCGGATGATCTCGGATGCCGATCGCCGTCGACTCACGCTGTGGAGAGGACGCCAGGGTCGGACCATCTCGTTTGGAGACCGCCGAGAGTCGCCGTGCGTATTCGTCTTCGAGCTTTTCCACCTCGTTTCGAAGGCCCTGCATCAATTGCTGTCGCAATGCACAGCGCCAAGCACAAGAGTCAATATATCATGTAACACGAAAGAAAAAGAAGAAAAAAACCTCTGGACTGAAAGAAAAATAGGACCACGTACCAGTTTGCGATAATACGTGCGCTTCACATGGAGTCGCTGGCGCTCGCGCTTCTCCGCGACGCTGAGCTTGGCTTCAATGGGCTTGAGCGTCGGCAGGGCGGCCTCGGCGCTCTTGTCGCTCTCGGCGTCTGAGATCATTCCTGTGTCTCGACGCAGGTTGAGAGATGGTCGCACGCAGATCACTCACAACCACAATTAACTCGCCTTTCCTTCCAGGTCTGGGTCTCCGACTCCAAAAACGACAGGACGTAACGAAAGTTATCCGGATTCCGGATAAATAGATTAGTCCCAATTGGCCGAAACTAGTATTAGTGACCAGCATCAGTTCGTAAACTGGATATCTTGCCAAACAATTAGCTTTTCATTCAACTTCAACACAAGGAGAAGACGGGCCCAATGATCTTACCTTCGAAGCGCAGGATGATGAAGAGAATCTCGAGCAGCCACGCGGTCTGCGTCACGAGCGGATTGATCTGCAGTTCTCCGCTGAACTCGATCGCGCAGTCCTCGCTAACGGCGCCAGCGACAGTCTCGAACGTGACCCAAGTCGAGTGCTCGACCCATTTCTCAGTCACGCCCGGAGGCAGCTCGCTCGCCACGAGCATGGCTGGGTCGATGGACTTGACGCAGATCACAAAGCCATTGGGGATCGCAAACCGCGTGACCATGAATAGCGTCTTGGCGAGGATCGTGCCGTCCGGACTGGCCATCACTCTGAACATGATCTTGTTGTCGTCGTCAATGACTTGGATCGTGGAAAACTTGACATTTCTCGACACCGAGTAGAGAGTCTCGAGCGACTGCGGCATGCTCAGTACACCCCATCCACGCAGAGATAATTCCAGAGCCGTCCGTCCCTGGAAGAGCTTTTGGAGGGAGAATCGCACGCGGTCGTCAAACGGGAGGCGCTTGTCGCGCCAGCCAAACACGCTCACTCCAGACGAAACAAAACCTCGGCTCTGTCGATACTGCCACATGTCCTCGTACGCCGAGCGCGCAAACGATTGGCAGAATTCGATCGTCACGGGCTCTGCCAGCTTGCCTCGGCGGTACGCTGTCGTCTCATCACTGGGTGACGCACATACGCTCTCATCCGATTCGACCAAGGCGATGAGTCGCTGTGCAAAGCGTTGGTGCTCGGCGATGACTTCGCGCATGGACTCATTCTCGGCATGGAGCTTCTCTTTGATTTCCGAGATCTCGGTGTAGAGGTCTTGCATGGTCTGTAGCCCCCCGGACGCCAATGAAACATTGTCGCGAGGGTCCACGACTGTAAGCGCGTTGCCAACGTTGGCATCGAAAAGTTGGTTGTCCGATAGTTCGGGGAAAAAGTTGGCATCGGCGGCCACGTCGGCATCCGTGAGGAAGTCCGCATCGGGTGACGTAGGCTTGGTTTGCTGGGCAGACAAGCTGGAGAAACCAGTAATCTTGGCGCGCTCTTTCTTCCGCGCGACGAGCTGTGCATACTCTTGCTCGAGTTGGCGCACGCAGTCGCGTTGGCTCTGCATTTCATTCTTGAAGTTTCCAACAGGATATTTCCAACAGAACACATTTGTCAGCACGAGAATAAGAACAGGTATCTTCGAGCTTCGTAGTCACAGAGAGTACCAGCTTCTTGTAGTATGTACGTTTGACGTGGAGCCGCTGACGCTCCTTGCGCTCGTGCTCATTCTGCGGCGCTGACAACGGCTCGAGCTGCGGCGGCGCCTTCTTGGCGCGTCGTGGCCCCATGTCGGAATAGTTGAGTAACGATCACACGCTAAAAAGCTCCGTGCTCGCTGACAGATTGCGCAGCTCTCCGAGACACTGTCCCCAAGAACTGTTCGACTCCATCGCGCGGATTGGCTGAAAAGAGTCTTGCTGACACACACGATACCACTTCAGCCAAGAACCCAACTTTCCAGTAGTAGTACTGTAGTAACGCGATTAGGGTGTCTACCGGGTCGTCAGGGGCTATCTAATCCTGGCAAATGCGGAACACGGGCTCAATCACGGTGCTCTCCCAGCGCAGTGCCACGAGCAAAACCTCGAGCATCCACATGTCCGAGCCAGCCACGGCGCTGCTCTGGACTTCACCGCCGAATTCCAGGCGGCAGTGCTCGCCCTGCGACTCGAAAATAGTCCAGTTGTGGTAGTCGACCCAATAGTCCTCCACGCCCTCGGGGGTGCTCTCGCCCAGCTCCACGTACTGGGTATGGTCGAGCGAGCGAATGATGATCACGTAGCCCTCGGCAATCGCCAGTCGTGAGACCAGAAAGAGCGTAAGCACACGCACGCGGCCGTCAGCAGTGGTCATTACTCGCAACTTGATCTCATTGTCGTCGTCGACACTTTGGATAGTGACCACTGAGACATTCATGGACGCCGAGTAGAGACGGGAAAGGCCATTGGTCCCACCCACGACGACCCAGGTGCGTTGCGAGAGCTCCAGCGCCGAGATGTTGCGGAAGTCCTTGGTGAGCGAAAACGCCACGCGGTCGTGGGAGCGGATCCGCTTGTCGCGCCAGCCAAAGAGACTCACGCCAGTCGAGAGGAAGGCCGGGTTGTCGCTGAAACGCTGGATGCCCTGGAGTGTCAGGCGCGCAATCTCCTGGCACGTTTCCACGCTCAGTGGTGACGTCAGCGTGAGAGAGTAGACAGTGCGGTCAGGTCTCGGCAGAGCGTCCTAGTTGAAACAAAAATCCACTTAACGGTTCGTATCCAGAAAGAGGTACCAAAGGCCCCACGTACCATTGCACCCTCGCGTTCTGGAGAGGCGAGCTGCCCAAGGCGGATCCACGACGCTGCCTTGAGTGCGAATCGATTATGCTCGGAGATCGCGCGCTGAAGAGCTTCGTTTTCCTTGCGGAGCTGCGCTTTGATGTCGACAATCTCATTGAAGCGTTGTTTGGCAGATTCGTACTCTTCGCTTTTGGGCAATGCGATTGCTGAAGGGGTGGTTCGATCGTCTCCGCTTGCGGTGTCTCGTTTCTGTAGCTCAAGGCGCGCGAACTCGGCCTCAAGTCGCTCCATAGTCTCTCGCAGACTCTGCATCTCCATCTGCACGTAACACCGTCTGTCAAGATGTCTACCTGCCGATCCCGGATGACCAACAACGGACTTACGAGCTTCTTGTAGTACGTGCGTTTGACGTGGAGTCGTTGGCGAGCGCGGCGTTCGTCCACCGTCTGTGGCGCGTCCAGCGGCTCGAGATTGGGCACGTCCACCATTTCGGTTCGTTGGCGATGGATGGACTAGGGAGTAAATTCCAGAATGAGTAGGAGACAACGCCGGCGGACCCCATCACGCGCATCATCCAGCGTGGGGCGGTAAGGTCCGGAAAGTATCATGGCCGTGGACAACAACAATCCTTGTGGAAGGTTGACACCTAGAAAAAAGACCGAGAGTTGAGATCAGATGATTGGCGGGTTCTCTCAGAATCCACGGTACTGTACTGTACCGTACAACTTCCGATCCATCAAAACCCGACGAGATCTCACTTTAGCAACTCATTTGAAGTGGTCACGAAAATGAGTTGAGTGAGTTTCTGAACATGTGGATGGCCGTTCATTGGCTGGGAGCGGTTCTTGGATGCCCAGCGAGACGGCCACTTTGAACTGGAACTTCATGTCGGGAATCTCGAGTACTGTAGCCGTGCTGAACTGAGTCAAGTGTCGCAAAGTGTAGTTGACAATGAGTCAAACTTGATCAGGCAGGGCACTGTGGAGTGGTTAGAGAGCTACAGCGGCTGAGGACGTGATAGGCTGACTAATCTTATTTGCTGATAACAGTGCGTGGACAGAACTTCCTTTGTCACGGTCAGGCGTTGTGGACAAGTGAGTTGGAGGAGTTACAGTGACCTACTGATGGCAGCAAGCACCTTTGCGCCACCCAATGAGTCTGAACTCAGTCCACGATGGACACTGGCTAACGCTGTTACACCAAGCGCAAACGTTCCCAAGGGCGTTCTGCTCTGAGATCGTGAAGGGAGGAACTCAGCGTGCTCGACTGGACTTCACAGGAACAACTCTTCCTCCAGTCCTCATAGGGCGGCACCGGTAGACTTCATAAGTACTTCCTACTGGTTGAAGCACTTGCTTCTTTGTCTGGAACGTGATTTGTAGCGTGACCTTCCACACCCTCTGGGCGACTCGCAACGGCAGGAAGACCACCCACCGGCATCAGTGCTCGTTGAGCGCACTGTCTCGCTGTTCATTATTAGTTAGACTGGGAGAGTGC
>JAADVZ010000103.1:0-57670 GCA_023335925.1 Pythium phragmitis | reverse complement strand
CGCGTGTGATCATTGTACTTTTTCAGGGCCTTCTTCTCGGCATTGAGGGATGCGATCGTGCGCATTTGGCCCAGCGTTTCTTCGGCGACAGCGCCGGCCTCGGCGTAGACTTTCTGGGCCCACTCGGATTTCGAGCGCATGGTTTTGATGAGCCACGACAGCGACAGCGCCATAATGGGCATAACGGACGCCATGACGAGCGTGATGTCCCAGCCGCGGGAAAACCCAATGATAAAGCCGACGAAAAACTGCGTCGTGAAGCGGAACAAATCACCGAGTTTCTGGCCCATGCCTTCCTTGATCTTGACCGTATCCCCCGACAGGCGACTGGACAGTTGCAGCGCATCATTCTTGTCATACCAGGAAATATCCAAGTACAGCATGTGCTTGAGCGACTCGCTGCGCAGGTACTTCATCTGGCGCTCGGCCGTATAGTAGAACGTGATGTACGACGTATAGTCGGTGAAGAACATGCCGCACGCGATCAAGAAAAAGTCGAGTGCGGCCTTGTTGACCGTGTCAATGTCAATCGGCGTCTTGGCAAAGCCGCCGAGTACGTTACCAAACACGATCGCCATCATGGGGAACAGCGCACCGTTCACCGTGGACATGAAGACGCCGAGCACGAGCAGCAGCTTGTCAAACGGCGTCGCGTACCGGTAGAGCGACGCAAAGTTGAACGACTTGGGGCCCGTGGGTCCACTCCCAGGGGGACCCTTCCACTTTTTCTTCTTGCCGCTCGAGCCATCCGCAGAGGTCGCGCCGGATTCCGAGGTCGTGTCTTCCTTCTTGAGCTTAGTGACATCGCTGTCGTCGGCGGCAAAGACCTGGACGGCCACGTTGCCTCCTCCGGCCTTGGGCGTCTCGACCTTGACGTAGTCGCCCGTGAGCGGCGCCCCGTCTTTCTCAGGCGTTGGCGCCATGATCCTCCCGAAGAATGGCTTGCCGTTCGTTGGTGTTCTCCTTAGTCTTGTGTCTTGGAGGGAATGTTGGCAAATGAGCAAGGGACGCCAGAGGCGATGTTGGAAGTTGGATATTGGCAGGAACCAACACAAGACCAGCGGAATAGCAATTATCGAACATCTCGCGTTATGCAAATCTACTTCGGTCCGTCAAATTCCTACGTTTAGGTGTACTTGGATGCTCGACGCCTAAATTCTCAGAGCGCGAGCTGATTTGGATATGTGGATGATCTCAATTTTGGGTGGATGTCTTTCTTTGCAACGGAGGTCAGAGAATGATTGCAGAATCCGCCAGATAAAGAAAGTTTTTGGTGGTCCAATACCTCTACGAAACAATTTATCTGGCTTGTGCACATGATAATTCGAAGATGAAGTCTCGTTTGCAACCTTCAATAACGAATATATCCACCAAGAGAGCTTTTTTTTCGATGACATTTGTCAGATGGCTTGAAAATTCGGATGCCGTCATCAGCATGTTGATGGTCCAGATTCCTGAAGGACAGACTTGGCCCTCGCTGGATTAAACCGTCAGTAAAGCTCGTATCGCACGAACAAAAAAAAATAAGGTCCCCTCCTTGTGAACTTCTCCATCACGATACACTGCAACGCAGCCACGGGCAGCCTTCACCATTCCACATAGTTTCTGTTATTTGGACAATATATTCGCAGTTTCGTTGGAGTTGAGTTTCAATCAAGTGTCGTTTCTGACACATAGGGAAAAATATCCAAGTTTTCCGTACAGACCAAGTTGCGCTGCAGTCGACATAGAAAGGCAAGAGTGGGACGTCATGGTTGCGCCCCGCCTCCAAATCTCTGCACCATGAATGAATGATCGTGGGTGACCATCATTCAGAGGATGACGTTGATGAACAAGTGTTAGCTCACAACCCTAATCCACTGACAAAATACTCCATCTAATCCCCTAAATAAGTGGATATGTGCCAATAGATCTGTGACGTGTGCCAAAGCTCCTTATTTCGAAGGCAGCAGCCGTAAGAGAAGCCCCCAGGGCAGCGAGACCGCAGCAAGTCCCAAGCATACACACCACTGGTCCGCACTCAGTGCCACGCAGTGGAAGAGCGTGCCGCCGTATTGGATGGCCGTCCACTGGAGCAGTGCCTGCAGCGACCAGCCAGCCATAAACACTCGGTTCTGCATGAGCCCAGCAAGGACGTCGAGCTCGTCGTCGATGCGGCGGCAGTTGATCTGGTTGAAGAGCTGCATCCAGGCAAACGTATTAAAGACCATTGTGGAGCGCACGTTTGGTCGGTCGATCTCACTTCCAGTGACAGCGTCGCCGTCGGGGGGGAACGGCCAGTCCACCGCCGCACGTGCAACAAGCACCAGGAGCTGCAAGGCGTACTGACCGCCAATATGCTTGCGCATTTTGGAAGAGAGCAGCGGTGCGTCCAGCTTGTACGGCTTGCGCTGCATGACACGATCGGTCGGCGTCTCGGTTGCGAGTCCCAGACTCACAAACGCGTCCATAAACAAATTGATCCACAATATCTGGACGGCTGTGAGCGCCGGCGACTCCATGAACAGCGCACTGCCCGTGGCCATGGTCACGGCCACAAAAATCATTGTGAGCTGAAACTGCAAAAACTTGGCGATCGAGTCGTAGACGTTGCGGCCCCACTTGATGGCGTTCACGATCGACAAGAAATTGTCGTCCAATACGACGATATCCGACGCGCGCTTGGCGACCTCGGTGCCGACCTGGCCCATGGCAAAGCCCACGTGGGCCGTCTTGAGCGCGGCAGCGTCGTTGGTGCCGTCACCTGTGACGGCAACGAGCTGAGGGTCATGTCGTGACGCTATGAGGCCGCTCACAAGCACATGCTTGTCCAATGGCGTCGCCCGCGCAAGCACACGCAGAGTCGGCCAGATTGCGTCAAACGCGTCCTGCTGGAGGTTGCCGTCCACGTCCGTTACTCGTGCTCGAAATTCCGACGCGTCCATTGCGCTTCGATGACCTTGCTCAAGATGATGGCTCGCGTCGGCAGCGGTTCCCTCCTGCCCCTCGTCCCCTTCGTTCAGAATGCCACATTGCTTGGCGATACTTGTAGCCGTGAGAATGTTGTCGCCAGTCACAATGCACACGGCGACACCAGCGGACTTGCACATTGCGATCGCTTGAGGCACCTCGGGGCGGATCGGATCTTCAATCGCGAGGACCGCGAGCAGCGTGAGGCCCGTTTCCACCGACTCGATTTCGGTCTCTCCATCCAAGATCTCCTTGTACGCGAGACACAGCGTCCGACGCCCACGCGACGCGTGGCGTGCGACGACCGAGTCGACGATCACGGCCTTATCCTGGTCGCCAAGTGGAGACGCGACGGCGGCATTCCCGCCATGAGGCCACCACGCCACGCAGTGGCTCAGTACATTTTCGGGTGCACCTTTTGTCAACACGAGCGTTTGGCTTGAAAGCCGCGTCTTGACGACCGTCGTCATGCTCTTGCGGTCGCTGCTAAACGGCACGACGCGCACGATCTCGCTCTGGTCTCTCAGGTCCTGGTAGTCGAACCCAGCGTCACGCACAAACCGTAGCAGTGCACACTCGGTAGGGCTGCCCACGGCAGCGTCCAAATCTCCGTCCGTTTGCAGCAGTTCTGCCGAGCTGTTCACGGCCATACTCTGCATGAGCAGCTCCAGCGTCTTGTTGTCACCCACTCGCTCTGCAAGACCCATCGCTGTGACGATCTCTTCGTGCGTCTGATTGAGCCACAGCGCCGTTACGGTCATTTGGTTGGTCGTGAGTGTGCCCGTTTTGTCGGTGCAAATGATCGTAGCGTTGCCGGCAGTCTCGCACGCGTACAGGTGGCGCACAAGACTCTTCTCCTTGAGCATTTGCCTCACCGAGTACGTGAGTGCGATGATCACAGCCAGCGGCAGCCCCTCGGGGATCGCGACCACGAGCGTCGTGACGGCGAGAATGAAGAAATTCACATACTCGCCGAGTGCACGCGACGACCACGCGTGCTTGTCGAGGACGAACTCTTGGATTGAGAATTTGATAGTTAACGTCACGAACAACAGCACCGAAAGGACGGCACCGATCTTGCCCATTGTGAGATTGAGCTGCTCGAGCTTGAGCGCGAGTGGGGTACGATCTAACGTGTGCTGCTCGTCGTCCGGCTCCTCTGTCTCCACTGCTTCGTGGTTTTGCCTGGGCGACCGCACAGCGGCGTACCCACTCAGATCAGCGTCCAAGCGTTTCTCGCTTGCGTGGACTGACTTGGCTGTCTTGGGTCTTCTGTCGTGGACGACACTCAGCACCATGCCTTCTTGCGTGTGGTCTCCGACACACAGCACCAGCATGGACCCACTGCCTTCCACAACCGTCGTGCCGCCCAGCACGACGTTGCGCTTCTCGCTGTCCCAGTGCTTGCCTACGGGCTCGGCCTCGCCTGTCATTGCGCTCTCGTCTACACGCAACTCGCGACTGCTCATCAACACGCCGTCGGCCGGCACGACGTCGCCAGTGTGGAGCACGACAACGTCGCCCACGACAATATCCCACTTGCGCATCTCCAGAACCGTCCCATCGTCGCGCACGACGTGGACTAGCGGATTATTCTTGACCGCATTGAGCTCTTGGAACTGGTTCTCTTTCTTCCACTCGGTCAGCGCTGTCACGAGCACGATCGCCAGCACAGCGACGAGCACGCACGTGCCTTCGACCCAGTCGGTCGCCGGGTGGTCGCCCACAGTCACGCCCAGCAGCAGCGACACGAGCCCAGCACACAGCAGCATGAGGTTAGTGCGGTCCAAAAAGGCTGCGTGGAGCATGAGCCAAAGCAGCGACCGCGGTGCCCGCGGTGCAACGTAATTGAGGCCAAAGTGCGTGCGTCGCAACTCAAGTGACGATGACGCGACGCCGCGCGCAATGCGGTCTGGCTCTAGACCAAGCGCAGCTTCAAGTCCGCGCCAGCCGCCCAGCGCGTCCAAAAGAGGTCGTGCACGCGTGTCGGAAACGGCCTGCGCGAGTCGCTGCGGCGAGATCCATGGCGACGCGAGAGAGATGAGGGCGTCACCTCTGTCCATCACTTATCACTAGTCAATTGAGCCTCTGGTTAATCAAACCTACCTCACGCATTAGTCTGGCTGTTAAGAACACTAATCTTAGCCTGTCCTAGGCTAGCCCATGTGAACCCATTTTTGGAGTGACCCGAAACGGACATGAAACTTACATGTATTTTTCACATCCGTTTCCTCTTTCTGGTGCAAAGTACCCGTCATTTATCCGTCGCCTTCCAGAATAGAAGACCTTCCACACACGAGCCCATTTTCCCAAGGACAGCATTGAGCGCGAAGCGGCGGGTGACCCGTACAAGGATCGGCCTGTGAGTATCGCCCTCCACATCTGCTCTTGCCACGCACGCACGCTCGCTCTAGAGACACAGAGTCACTTCACCATGGCGGAACGCAAGGCCGTGATCAAGAACGCCGACATGCACGAGGACATGCAGCAAGACGCCGTCGACTGCGCGTCGCAGGCGCTCGAAAAGTACAACATTGAAAAGGACATTGCCGCGTTCATCAAGAAGGAGTTTGACAAGAAGTACAACCCGACGTGGCACTGTATTGTCGGCCGCAATTTCGGCTCGTACGTGACCCACGAGACGAAGCACTTCATCTACTTTTACCTCGGCCAGGTCGCGATCTTACTCTTCAAGTCGGGGTAACGCGGCAGCGAGAGAGAGAGACAGAGAGCGAGAGAGCGAATACCCGAACAGAGAGTGGAAGGAAGTGGCGCGCGCGTGTCGATAGCAATCCACAACTATTATCTGCATTTACTCGGAGAATACACCAACCCACAGAGAGACCCACACCCATGTACCATGTTTGGGTTAATCCCCAGGAATCGATATTTACATGAGAAGACACTTCTCATCACTACTATGACCCGACGTGCCGCCGCTGGCAGCGACTTGCGTGGCAGCCCCGCCGGCGTGGGCGCTTTCGACATGGGCGATGAGTGCCGCGACGTCGCTAAACACAGTGCGGCACTGCGGACACACTTCCCGTCCCGTGGATGTGGACGAGCCCGTGGATCGCGCCGCTGGTGCGGGCGTGTGGGTACGCGCTTGAGCACGCGTATCGATCTCTGGATGGGAGCGATTCACGTGGGCAATGAGCTGCGAGACGTACGCGAATTTTTGCTGGCAGATGGGGCATTCCTCCGACGTGGTGGTCACGCTCGCCGCCGCGGCTTTTCCCTTTTGGACAAGCGACGTCACGGCCGAGCGGGTGTTGTTGACGACGCTCGTCGCCGCCGCTTTCGCATTCTGCTGGAGCTTGGCTGTATTGATCGACGCAGATGCTTGCGTGGCTGTAGAGGTCGCCGCGGGTCGAGAGAAGAACGAGTTGCGCTGCTGCTGCCGCCGGCGCTGGCTCACGGTGGCGCAGTCGTGGTCGCTCTCGAAGCGGTGCTTCAAGCACACGTCGAGCCCGCACTTGTTGCAGTGGAACTGGTTCGACGCGAGCAGGATCTCTCGACATCGCTCAGCGCTGCACCGTGGTTTCTTCTTCTTTTCCGTCTTGAGCTCTCCGTTTTTGCCCACGAGATGCGGATTGGGCACGCACTGGCCGCTGTGGACGTGTTGCTCCCACACGACGTTGACGTCCTGTTCGGGCGTCCAGCGGATCATCTGCTTGCAGAGCGGACACTGCACGACACGGCGATCGCGGCTGCCGGCATTTGGGCACGCATGGGCGTCGTAGCTGCGATGCTCGAGGCAAAACACGCTCGCGCAGCAGTCGCACGTGAAGGGCAGGAAGTCGACCTGCTGGCAATCGCTCTTGGCGCAGTGGGAACCGACGTCCATCGTGGGAGAAACAAAGTGGTAGAGTCGATGGGAATTTCGCTGGAGATCCCACTTGATGGGCTGGAAAGTTCAATAGTGAGCGCGATCAATCCCCCGGCGCGTCGGACGCCGATCGCGTCTTCCTCTTCCTCGGGTGATGCTGGAAACTCTGGGTTTCATTCCAGACCCACAGGGGGAATGATGGTGATGTACACGTGGGAGAGTACTCAAAGTACCTCAGTTTAGTAATCTTACATGAGACGTAGATGCGGCAAAATACATAAGAACACTCCGTGAGCAGACTGTAAAAGCCAGGTACAGTTTGTACCTGATACTCCAGTTCGTAACTCTCGTGTCGCTTCGGCCAACGTCACTAAACCCAGGCTCTATATTAAACCTCATCGATAAGGTTTTATCGCTCTAGCACCCATTGCTGTGAGGCAATCATCCTCGTGGTCGAACGAAAAGCGACGACGGGAAATCCACTCATCAGGCTCGATCCTTTCCGGTGCACTGAGCGTGCCCATGCTGCCCGAGCTCGCTCTCGTCAAGATGCTCGCAGTCATGCTCACGATCGTGCTGCTCGTGCTGCTGGCCGTGTGGGCCTACCGCTACGTGCAGTACCGCCGCGCCGTGCGGCTCGCGCAGATGCGGTGGCTCCACTTTGACTCGGCTTCGTCCATGGGCAAAGGCGCCGACGTTACTGCGGCGCCCACGACAGCGTCGTTCGACTGGTCGGCATCCGACACGGCGATCCTGCTGGAGCAGCAGCAGCACCAGATCCACTTGCTGTCGCCCATCATCGAAGAGCGCGGCAGCGAGTCCTTGGACTCGCTCGGCTCGGCGCGCCGCGATCAACGGCCGCCGCCGCACGCGTTTAAAACTTGTACGTTTGAGGGCTGCCTGCTTGAAATTGTGTGGCGTATGTTCATTGCTGATAGTTCTTGTTTGGGTGGCGTAGATGGCAGCATCGAGTTTCCGTGAGAAACCGAACAAGAAGATCCTGTCCGAAGAAGCCCTCGAACTGTTATTATGTAAACACACTTCAGCACACCAAGATGTGATACTCCCCCTCTCCACGATACACACACCAAGCAAGCATGCCATATAAACGGGAACACGCCGGCGCTTCGTCGTCGTCCGCAAGGCCGTCGTTTCCTGAGCCGTTGATAGACAAACAGATCGTGTACTGTATATATATTTTGCCGCTGTGACGGGACGAAAGACCAAGTGACGCAACGACTCCAGGCAGGGTGAACAGTCGGGAATGTCTAGTTGCACACACGGAAGCCTCCCGATTGATGGGAGTTGTTGTCATATTTATTCGAGGGTTGAGAACTGCACGATTGGTGAAATGGAAAGGATTGTGGTACTACTGAAGTACTACAGTAAGTAGTATGGATACATTTATCTTGAGAAAGGGCTATGGACAAAATTTCTATCTACTGGGAACCCCTACGACGTCATCGCATCGTCTTGCGCCACTTGGTGCTGCTTGTGGTCCGCTTGCGATGCACTCTCCACGTCCACTAGCGGCGCCGTCGGCTCGGCCGTCGTCGTCGCTCCTCCTTTCTTGAGACTCGCGCGTGCTCCGTCCGTCGTTTTCCCTTCCACGGCTTTGCGTGTCGCGACGGGCGTTGGCATCTCGCCCGTGAACTTGTTGGTTTCAAAGAGAAACTGGTTCAAATCGACTTGCTCCGAGACAAAGTCGAGCATCTCACGGGTCGTGGTGTCCATTTGGTCAATATCGTAGCCGGACGCGATGGGCTTTTTCTCGATCGGATCGCTGGCCAGCGTAAACACCTTGAACGAGCCGTCCGGGTTGTAAATGTACTTGGTCTCTTCCGTGCGCACGCCCTTGGTAATGCCGTCGAATGGATTGCACAGCACGACGCGGCGCTCGGGCTCAGCGTGGTCTCCCGTACGGGGAACGTCCCCGTCGCCGTTCTGGATCGGCGCCGTGGCTCGCTTACGACGCATCGAGTGGCCAAGTCCGTGCTGCAGAAGTGGCTCGTCTTCACTCACGCCCAGTATGTCAGCGATCGTCGCCATGAGATCCGACTGCATCGTGAGCTGATCCACTTCGCGACCGCGTTGGTCGGCACTCAGGAAATCATCGGCGAGAATCAAGAAGGGCACATGCGCGGCCTCGTCCCAGACGCCCGACTCGGCCACCGACGGATTGTTGTCGTGCTCGAGCCGTCCGTAGCCGTGGTCGCCTTCGATGATCACGATCGTATTGTTCATGAGCCCCTTGGCGCGCATGGCGTCGATAAACTTGCCCAGCATGTCGTCGGAAAAGTACATGGCATCAATGTACCGCTTGTTGACCCGCGTGTAGAGCTCCGACAAGTCGGGCACTTCATAGTCGAGAGGGAGTGCCCACGGGTTGTGGCTCGTGATCGTGTACATGTCAATGAAGTACGGCTCTCGCAGACCTTCCCAGCCGACCGTCGGCTTCACGCGGCGCGCGGCACTGTCCTTAATGGGTTCCACGTGTGGTGCGGTCTCCTTGCCATGATCGGCGTGACCGCTACGCATTTGCGACTTCGTCGCAGCCACCTCGTGGGCATTCCCAGTGGGATTCCGAGATAGCGCATCAGTGATGGATGCGTTCGTCTCGGATTCGACCTTGGCGTCTGCCATGGCGTGGCTGCCTCCACTCATGGTCCCGTTGGCCGCCGTACTCGAGTTGACAGCGAGCACATTCTCCAACGTCGGCATGGGCGTTCTCGTCGTGTTCTTGGCAGACTCGATCGCGTACAAGAGCATCTCGAAACTCAAGTCGTCGTGCATGCCCCACGAAAAGTGGTCGTCGTCGTGGTCCTCGTACGCGCGCGTCTCGTGGAGCATCTTGCGCACTTTAATGTCGTCCACGAGCTTGTCAAAGCCATTGCGGATCAGGAAATGGTCCCAGTACTCCCACGTCAGGTCGACGGCACTCCAAAACATATTGAAATACCCTCGAGACTTCAAAAACTGCGGCAGCCCGCGGACCGTGAGCGCCGTGCCGTACGTCTTGATGGCAGCCGACTCGGTACATGATGGCAGCACGCCAAACAGCGTCGTGAGCAGCGTACGCGTGGTCTGCACACACGGCGTGTAGTGCTTGCGATAGAGCACGCCTTCCCGACTGAAGCGATCGAAATTGGGCGTGGCCGACTTGCCAAACTGGCGCTTCTTGTCGGCACCGCCGAGCACGCCGACGTCGAGGTGCCGCCACGACTCCATGTTGATCACAATGATGTTGGGCGGCAGTGGAGCCACACTGGAGCTGTTGGCCGTGGCGTTGGTCTCCACTGGGGAGCTACTGGGGGAGACGGTCTCCGCGTGCTTGTCACGCGTGACGTTTTTCCAGTTGATATCCCACAGCGTCTCGCCCTTGTACGCCGTGGTCTTGCGCCAGAGCAGCGCACACGAGTCGCTATTGCCCATGCCACTCATGTCGTACACTTCGCTCTTCCCCAGTGTCGCACGCAGCGTGGCGGACGCCTGTGTGCAGTTAATGTGGTCCGTGCCGACGCGGCTCTTCTTTGCGAAGAAATTCTCCGTCTGGAGGGAGAACATGGGGTTGGCCATGAGCTGCATGTCGACACCGATGAGCCCGTGGTACTTGGAGGTGCTGCTGCTACGGCTCATGGCACCACCAGACGTGTGGACCAACAGCGACACGCAGAGTGCGCCCAGAGTGACGAACAGACTCGCGAGGATACAGTGGAGAATAATGCCCAATGGCGACTTGGGTTTCATCCACGATGACGAGCTGCTCGCGATAAAGTGGCCCGTGCCGCCGCCGCCAAACACACTTGACGACGAGCGGAGACCGAGCATCGTCGAGCCGTGGCCGCCGAGGTTACTGTTGCGGCGGCGCCGCTGCGGGTGGCTGCGGTTCGCCGCGGACACTGACGACGTGAGCCCCGACGAGGTCTCGTTGAGGATGACAATATCCGAGTCCTTGCGCCGCCAGTACGATCGATACAACGACTTGATGAAGTTGGCCGAGTGGCGGTCGTGGTCCATCTCGTGGGCTGAAGACGGCAGGGGCAGCGACGAGTCCTTTCGGTACGATCGCCGTTTCACGATCCCCGTACAGGAAGAAGTTAGCCGCTTCAACGTGCGCACGCAGCACCACGACGAGCCGCTTGCTTTACTAGCCGAGGGCGACCAACAAAAGAGCATGTCGGGCAAAAACGGCAGCCGCTCCGTGTAGTAGCCGTACGTCATGGTCGCAATGAGCATAAAGTACGTGGCCCAGATAAACACGACCGGCGGTGTGAGCACTTCTTCGTCCATGAGGCTGCCCGTGAACTTGCCCATGTAGTTGTAGAAAATCTCGACAAACGCGCGGTTCAGCCGTGGGTGCATGGTGACCTGGAGGCAAAAGTCGGCGACGCTCGCGATCGTCGCGAGCACGAGCACGAGCTTGAGCAGCAGCACGGTCACGACACTAGCGCAGCACGTGCGCGTCTTGTATAGCGCCATGGCCGCGGGCGAGAGCGACGAGGTCGAGGACGACAGCGACCACGGGAACGACGTCGCCGAGGAGCTGCTGCTCGCGACGAGCGTGAGGTGCTTCGGTGGTGTCGACTGGGAGTGGGCGGACGATGGATCCAGTGGATCCGTGTCGGAAGCGTTGGCGGAGCCGCCAGGCATCTCGTACTCGTTTGTCCGCACGGGAAAGTACACGGGTACATGGACGTACCGCGGGCCGCCCCCGTACGAATGCGGATACCGTTCTGTGGCGAGCGCAGCATTCGAGCCGCCCAGCGGTGGGGCTGACGACGCTGACGCGGCGGCCATTGCTGAAAGGCGGCGCTGGATCGACACGGGCTGAAACAATGCCTTGATGAGCACGATGACGGTCGAGACCTGGACAAAAATGGCGAAATCCTGGAAGAATCCGACCACGAGACCCGTGATGATACTCATCGCCGAGAAGCGATTTAGGAACCGGCAGAAATTCAAGATGCGGCCCAGCACGGGCAGCCCGAAGAAGGCGTACACGAGCAGCGCCTGCCACAAGATCTGGCCCACGCGGAAGCGCAGCGCACTGCTCGCCGGTGTCGGCGCGAGCGTGCGCGTGGGCAATGGACTGCTCACGCCCGAGCGCCATGCGTGGCATCGCAGCCATCGGCTGGCGACGCGACCGCGCGACGATGCAGACGCCGGGAGGTCGTCGTCGTCCTTGTCGTTGTTGTCCTCGTCGAGCGGCAAATGCTGCTGGCTCGGCGACGACTGAAGTTGCGATGGCGGCGCGTCGCCATTGAGAGGGATCGTCGTCGTGAGCCGCGCGCCGCCGCCCCCGTGAGGGGTGCGCCGGTAGATCATCGCCATGGTCTAGTCTGGTTTCTGTTTCTTCTGGAAATGGACTTTCTCGGCAACGGCGTACGCTGTCGACGTCGCACCCGCGCGAGAAGCGAGGGACGCGATTGGTGGAGGAGACGCGTACGGCGGGACGGAGGGGAGGGGCGTCGCGGGCCCGCTAGACAGAGGAAGTCGGCCGCGATATGCGAGTGTGTCCTCGTTGATCCCCTGGACTAAATGTGCGTGGCCGCCGGCGCGATGGGAATGAGCTCATGAGCCTGGGAGAGGTATCTACTTAGGTTATTTATGAAATAAAGAGGACTATGATTGGTTAAAACTTTGAGTTTACATTGATTGGATTGGACAGAAACAAAAGAGGATGGGGCAGAGGGACTGGAGGAGATGGGCGGAACTGTGCCACGTTTAGAAAAGACGGTGGTTTTCAAGAAGCACATGAAAGGGTACTGTACCCAACTGTTTTAGAGGACCTTGTGATCTCCTGTGTGAATTTTGAACTTGAATGTGTCTCACTCCAGCACAACAACACCACACTATGGTGTTCACGGCTGTGGCCACCACAGCCATGTACTCAAGGTCCTACAAGCTGTCGTTCTCAGATATGATCATATCTGAAAACGACGCGTATATATACGCCTTGTTTTCCTGATGTCAGGCTCGTGAGGAATACAGTAGATTCGATGGTTTACAGTGTATGTTACCGATATGTCGTGCAGCAGGAGTGCTGCACGTTTCGGGGAACTCGTTCCTGTGAACTGACTGCTCCACTCAAGAAGTTGGCAAGAAGGGTTCTAGACCTGGAGAGATGCAATTGATTGGTTACAAACGACAAAGTGTGTGCAATTTATTGGTTGTAAATACTGAATGAGCTGAAGAGTTTTCCTGACTGACTCGTTGCGAGAAGAGTCAGTCGAGAAGGCTTGCAACCGGTATCGCCAATTCCACTGTTCAAGATCTCCACTACGGTTTAGCCGCCTTGTGGTTCAGTTCGCGCAATTTGTATGCCGAGCGAGTGTTCGCAAGGAACCGAGCAACCCCGGCCCGCATTGGCACACATACTGTACCGTCAAGACGTGGGTCGGCGTCTTCTGACTCGAACAGGGCTGAGATCCCATCCTGATCATCACATGATTGGCTTAAATGATGAATGCACAACTATGATTGGCCATATACCCACTCTAAATGTAGCCATTTCAAACACGGTAAAACCTTGACGGCTTTGAAGGTTTTATTTTACTGAGACTCGGGCTATGCACCAGATTAGGTTAGCCCAACTACTGTCAGAATTGGGAGTGATGGTCCGGCTCACCTCTCAGTGAAAAAACTCGGTCCGTCCCGGCTGTGTGCCTGTTAGTGGCCGGCGCCGACACCTCTGCTTCTCATTTCCAGTTCGTCGGTCCCAGCGCACAAGCCCCCAGTCTACAGGAAGCTGACATATTCAGCCCAGGGACACTGTCATGTCTTCCTCAGCGCGAGCCTCAGGGTCCTCAGCGGACAGGAGGCCACCACCACGTCCGCCTTCACCTCCGCCCCCTCCCCCTCCAGTGTCCGTTCCATCCCTGGCGCTTCCGCTGCTCAGTATTCTCACCAAGGCCCAGCCACGTCTCCCATCCATCTCGGAGGATCTTCCCGTGGAGCGGGCTGGCTCTGTGCCCTCGATTGAGGAAGTGGCCGTGCCGGCGCGGCAACTGTGCCGCATGTCGATCGCCTCCCTGGTGGACGATCGACGTGACGACGATGATGAGCACGAGATCACCAGCCAGGGCGACGAATCCGCTGACAGTGGGTCATCGGACACGACAGCAATCCCCGTTGCCGTGAACACGCCGCGGTCGGCGTACGTGCCACTCAGCAGTGCGAGTGAAGAGAATCGCCTGTACAGCGGCCACCTCAAGCGCCGCTGGTCGCTCAGCTCGCACGTCTTTGACGACGACATCAGCTCCAGCGACGACAACGATGATGCAACCTACGCGCACTTGAGTGACCCCTCGCCGCCGCCCGCAAAGCAGCAGAAAAAGACCGCCCAGCCTCCCCAGTCCACGACCACGAAGCCGGCCACGGCCGCGTCCTCCTCGGGCACGCTCGTGGTCTACCAGCCGACTTGCCTCGACCACCACAACGACGACCACCAAGAGAACCGCGCGCGGCTCACAGCGCTGTGCGGACCGGACGGCATCCTCCAGAAGCCTCGCTTCCGCGCGCTGCGCTGGGCCAACCTGCGCGAACTCAAGCCAGCGCGACTAGGCGACATTTTGCGTGTTCACTCATTTCAGTACATTCAGCACCTCGACCAAGTCTGCGCCGGTCTGCCACCGCAGACTTCGACATGCACAGTCGGCACATTCTTCGAGGACGCTCCTCCCCCCGATCTGGACGGAAAGAAGCTCAAGACCGCGTCGAGTGATTATGAGGACGCCACGTCGCCGCTCTTCCCGAACGACTGGGTGAAGGTACGGAGCACATGTCACTAACTGAGGTGAGACACTCGCGATACTGACATACTGACTTGACGCATCGTCCTTTCCCATAGACGAAGCAGGCGCAAAAGTGCTACGCGGCCGTGCACCCGCCATCGAGCGGTCACTTTGATAACGATGCACCCATCTCTCGCCAGAGCTACCAGGCGGCGCGGCTCGCGGCCGGGGCCGTGTGCCACGCGATCGACAAGGTCGTCCATGGCGAGACCCGGAACGCGTTTGTCGCTGTGCGGCCGCCGGGCCACCACGCCGGTCCGAACGGCTGCGTCGAGAGTGCAAGCTTCCACCGCCGTCCAGAGATGTGCACGTGTGGCTTTTGCCTGCTCAACAATGTCGCAATTGGCGCCGCGTACGCCATGGCCACCTATAGCGGCTCGTACTATGGGCCAGCGCCGACACCAGAAAAGCCGACCATCGAGCGCGTCGCCATCATCGACTTTGACATCCATCATGGCAACGGAACAGAAGAGATCTTGCGCAACCTCGTGCCACACCAGCAGCCATACCCGCTGCCCTCCAGTTGGGCGCCGGTCTCGTTCCCGTCGTACAAGCCCTGGCGCGACGAGCGCGACGTCGACAATGTATTCTTTGCGTCTATTCATCTCCACGACGGCGACAACATTTACCCGTGTTCCGGCATGGGGCCGAATGGTGACTCACCCGAGCTGCGCGACCACGAGAACATTATGAACCTGCCGCTGGAGTTTATCGGCCCGCGATACTTGGAAGAACGCGAGCGGCTCACAGTAAAGGCCAAGAAGAGCTTGATGGACCGCGCGTCGCGTGCCTTTCGCGAGCGCGTATCGACGCAGCTAATTCCGGCGCTGCGCAAGTTCCAGCCGGATCTCGTGCTGCTCTCGGCAGGCTTTGACGGCCACGCCGACGACTTTTACTACTACCTTGCCGAGGGCGACTATGAGTGGATGACCGAGCAGCTCGCGCAGGTCGCCAACGAGTGAGTCTTGAGGTCCTGTGACATTGAGTGTGTGTGCTCAAATGGCGCTGACATGTTGTGCATTTCCACTATCAGATGCTGCGATGGTCGACTCGTCTCGGTGCTTGAGGGCGGTTACAATGTCGAGCTCTCGACCGCGCAAAAGCGCAAGCTCAACGCCAAGAAAAAGGCCAAGAAGCGATCGGGCTCGACGTCTAACTCGTCGTCCCCAGCAGCGTCGCCTGCTCGCTCCACTCGCACGGAAGGCGAAGATGAAGAGGACGAAGACGACCAGCCCGCGAGCGACGACGAGGAGCTCGTGTACGGCGCGCTGGCGCGCAGCTGCGCGGCCCACGTCATGGCGCTGCAGCGAGCGGGCAACAAGAACTGAATGAGAGGGTAGATAGGTAGCGAGGTATAACAGACAAGCAATGAGCATTTGTTTATCACCCTCGCGTTGAGTCCCATTTGTGTTGTGTACTGTATCACTCTACCTGCAACAGGATCTGTACCGCTTCTTGCGCAAAGCCGGGGCACATGGTTGTCATAGACTATGACTCATAGTGCAGCCATACCGACGTCATATGTACCTCTTTATAATGACGTGTCATTAATGTTTGCCATTATTACGAGATTAGTCACGCGTAGTTCCAACACATCACATGACACCACTGAGCGGCAAGGCAAAAAAGATATCTACGTCCTGATCCGCGCGGTATTCGCCCCAATCGCGCATGGTCGCGACGCACTCACCGACAAGATGCAAAGGAAGGGCTGGTACTTATAGTGGAGCTGTCATTTCTACGTTCAATTTAATTAAACATTGCAGTTGCGTCAGTCTGACAGACAAAGCTCACAGCGCTCTGTCGTTGTCTACCAAGTAGCTTGTGGGGAACTTTATGGTCAGCTTCGCGACTACGCGCGTGCCAACGGAATGGTGTCACAAACAACGCTACCGCTGACACTGCCCGACGGCTCGGTCGTGACTCCAGACGTTCAGATCTATCGTCGAGAGACCACGCAAAGCCCTGTGCCAGTCCCCTCGCGCTCTTTGAAGTCGAAGTTCACCACCGATGTTCGCCAAAGATGATTGAAACGGCGGCTCTCTACCTCCACCAGCTCCCCAGCGTCGCGCGGGTCGTCTTTCTCAACTACTTCCTGCGCGTCGGCCAGCTCTCGAGGCCAATATATTATATGAGCTGCGCGTGCCGGCGATGCTACTCGTCTTCCGTCGCGCCAGTGGAGCAAATGCCGGTCTCATCGAAGTTTGGCAAAAAGAGGATTCATGGTACTGTGGCTCGAACGTTGGCGACTCCGAGCGGTTACCACGTGCCGTTCACAGTCACTGAGCAGCAGCGAGCCAAGGCCGACTGGCTTCCAGACGCCTTCACCCTCGGCAATTTGCTCGACGAACTGGAGCAACTGCTGGCGCAGCCCAACCACGCGATGTTTTACGTGGACATGCCCCAGGGGCTGCCACCCATCCCAGTGGATCTCGTCCACGAGTTTGTCGAGGCCATGAGCGGGTGGCGCCGGGACTACTCCGTGCCCACGCGCCAGTCGCTTCGTCCCGCCGCTACGTAATGGAGAACCGACACAGCGACGAAGAAGACAAGAAAAGGCGATGGATGTCGGCGCTGAAGACAGCGAGGAGAAGGAAGCAGCAGTTTGCTTGGAAGCTCTATGAAGCTAACACTTTAGTACAGTACCCCAATCAACCAATATGGCCATTGCAGTCTTCTTATTGCAGTATTGCGTGCCCGCCTTCTGGTGGGGAGCGACGTAGTTTTGTGGTTCAAAAGTACCAGTGTACATGCGCCTGCCATCTTCTCGTCGATCTAAGACAACACTTAGTCATCTTCGTTGCTGAGATTGCGAACACCCTGCGGAAAGGTCGGCAGAAATGAAAAAACTGGGGCAAGTATAACCTCCACTTTTATTTTACTCCTCAAAAGGTCGTCAGTATTTCGAGAGCTATACCCGGATAGTGACAGATTGTTTTCCCGCGAAACCATCGAGCAAAGGAAGATGGATATCGATATGACGGGACGCTTCGCGTTCTTGCGGCGCTGATTTCTCGCCTTCTACTCTATATTGGACCTATCCGCCTGGCAATACCAACCAAACGTTCATCGCTCTATCGATAGAGCCCACTGGTCCGCCATGGACATCATGATGCGCCTCAAGGGCGCCGGCTTCTCGGTCATTGCCAACGAGTTTCGCCAGCGCGAGAAACGGCTCGGCTCGGGGCTGCCGCTCCAAGACTTTGTCGAGATCGTCCTTCAGGGACTGCCCAAGCCCCGGACTGTGGAAGAGAAGTTTGCGAACATCAGCGCGCTCGTCGATCTCTTTGAAGACATGGACATTAACGGCGATGGCACCATGGAGTTTGACGAGTTCACGTCCTACTGCGTCGACGCCGGCATGGTCGCGACGCGCTCCAAGACCACGCAGCTCAAGCACCGGTACGTGCGCAACGCGCGCCACGTGATCAAGACCATGAACGGCTCGGTAGGTATCGAGAAAGTGCGCTGGTCGCCGCTGTTCCAGAGGTTTCTCGTGGTCGAAAATGCTGCGAAAAGCGTCAAGCTCTTCAACGCCGACGGCAACATGGTCGGCGAGATCAAGTCCCAGTCGACGTTATTGAATGCGCCGCCGGCCGAGGACCGAGACCATCAGACCCACGCACGCGGCAAAGTGAACGAGGCTGTGGACGATGGGAGTCGGCCCAAGCGAGGGAAAGGTATGGACCCGAGAGGCAGCAGTACTACGCCATCCGCTGGTGGGGGAGGCGCAAGCGCCGCTACGGCCACGGCAAGTGCCGGCATCTTCATCTTGGACGCCGCGTTCCTCCACCGGTTCCAGTGTCTCGCAATGAGCACGACCGACTTTGTCATCTCGTTCTATAGTATGGAAGAACCCAAGCACCAGCAGCGGCTTCCGTCCGATATGCTCGCGGCCACGGCGCGGTGCGGCCCGAGTTATGCCGTACTGCCAAAGCTCACGATCACGACGACGACCGCGCAGCTGCTTGTGCGGTTCTGTGAAGCGGCCGGGGTGCTCTGTAGTGCCGGCAACGACTGCATCATCAACGTCTGGAAGATCGACGACGACCGCGAGACCAAGACCTTGTGGAAGCGGCTGCTCCACCACCGCGAAATGATCATGGATATCGTCGAGATCCCCGTTCACGATCTGCTCGCGAGCTGCGATCTGAACCACAAGGTCCAGCTATGGGATCTCCACGACTACCGACCGCGTGGTGCGCTGGTCGGTCATACGAGAGGCATCACTCACATGGTGTTCTCCCACGACCACGATCTGCTGCTCACGGCCGGGTTCGAGTTTGACGCCTACGGATGGGATCTCGCGTCACGGCAGGTCGTGATGAAGCTGGTCGGCCATCGTGCACCACTCGTTGGCGTCCAGCTCGCGCGCTTCCAGACCGAGCGAGCGGTCACAGCCGACGCGAGCGGCGTGTTTAAAGTGTGGGACATTTCCCGTGCGACCGGAAGTATGAGTACATCGCAGACGTCCGTGCCCAGTAGTTCCAGACAAGGTGGCCGTGCGGCGTCGCAAGCGGTTGTGCTCGAGTCCCTGGATCCGTCTCACGAGCTCTCGCGGTTTGAGCCCACGACGTTCATCTCGCTGCACCCACAGCGGCGCGATCTGTGGACGGCCGCGTCCGGAAGTGCGACGCTCCACTTGTTCCGGTCGACGCGCGTGCAGCTCTTTGAAGAGATCCCGTTGAAGGCGTTCTACCACTACCACGCGAACCGCTTCGTGGTCGTCTCGGGTCCGTTGTGCTCGGTGTGGGATGGCGAGACCGGCACTTGCGTTGACGAGTTTAGCCACGTTGGCGCATTCATCGGAGCGACCGCTCACCACAACGAGAGCGGCACCGCTGGAGCGACAACAAACGCAGCGAGCAGCCACAGCGGCGCTGCCGCCGCGACGTCAGAGGCCGAGTCGACCACGGATGTGCTGTTGTGTGTCCAAGACGCCAAGTGCAAGAAGTTGGTCTTGCTGTCGGAAAAAGGCGACATGGGCGTGTTCAATTGCCAGAATTTCGTGCAAATGCGGCGATGCGAAGAGACGTTTCGCAGTCTCCCTCCTGCTCCCCATCGCAGTAGCCACAGCGGAAGCCGCCCGCCGCCGTCGTGTGGCGTCGTTGGGCTCCACTATTGCTCCGAGAACAAACTCATTATCGCCACGGATGCTCACCATGGTTCGATCTGCGTCATCGACGACAGCAACAATGATGCGTCCAAGGGCATCACAGAGACCGTGGTCCTCCGTCGTCTCGTCAATCTCCCCGGCGGCGTCGCTGCCAGTGCGTACAGTTACCATGCGAGCATGATCGCGACGCTGGACCAGGACACGATGACCAAGGTGTCGCTGTGGGACTTTGAGACATTGGTCTCGGTCGGTGCCTGTGAGATGGAGGACGAGGACGACGCGAGCCTGAGCGTGCTCACGTTCTGGGACGAGTTCCCCGTTCTTCTCGGTGCCGACGCCCACGGATGTGTCTATTTCTTCGCCGCGATGCCGACAATTCAAGCCAAAACAGGGAAGCTATTGCATGCATTCGTCAATAATCACACGTTTACGCTACCAACGACCGCAGAGACGAAGACCGGCGACGCGAGAGGCGAAGGAGAAGCGGTCGAAGCGAGCAACAACCAGAACACTACGTTCATCACGGAAGGTGCCGAAGTGGCGGCGCGCAAGTTTCTTCTCAAGCGGAATAAATCGATTGCGGGTAGGAAATCCGTCGACAGTGGCAAGGCACTGCAGCCGCCGCCGGTGCGCGGTGGTGTCGTGACGTGCATGCAGGTCGTGTTCGACGACGCCGACGACCAGCATCGCTATCTGCTGTTCCTTGGAGACGACAAAGGTGTCGTCCGCGTGTGGACCCTCAGCGACATGATGCGACGGCTTTCGCTGTTCAAGATTCCAGAGACTAACTGCAAGTATCTTCGGCGAGGATACCATCCGCGCGCCATGTTTGCGCACGATTGCGCCAAGCAGGCCAACATTAGTCGACCGGAAACGGCTCACGACGGTGGGATTTCCACGAGCCATGACGTTGCGACCAGCGACACGCGGACGCGGGTGAACCAGGCGCAGCTCAAGCGGCTCACCAAGCAGCGAGCTGACGCCAAGAAAAAGTCCACCCCGGCAGCCTCCTCCTCGCACCTCGCCAAGCTTCTCCCAGGAAATCGCGTGGGACCAGGCCAGGCGCCGCCTGCCGCCACGACCGTCGCGGCTGCTGAGGCGTTTCTCGTTGCCAATGCGTCGCAACGGAGATCCACCAGTGCCATGGGCCATCGATCCAGCAGCGTCGTAGACGGCTCATCCGCACGCGCTGGAGATGGGGCGTTCATAGAAACGCGTGTGAGGCCGGACGACAGTCGTCGTCGCTCGGATTGCTGGCAGCACCAGGACGTCAAGATTGTTAATGTGTGGGTGGCCCACGGCGACGGCCTCACGAGTCTGGAAGTGTCCAAGCACCCAAACATTGTCGTGACGTGTGGGCTTGACATGCGCGTGTTCATTTGGAGCTGGCACGGCGCGTGTCTCGGCAAATTGTTCGATGCGGAGAATGTAGGTGTGTGCCGATGGCGGTTCCGCAAGGACGACTCGAAGCGCGACGCCGAGCGGCAGCTTCTCATCCACGAGCTGCTTCACGAACTCGAGCTGCCGCCGCAGCAGAAGGCCACGCGGCGGCGTCAGACGCTGTACGAGAGCCACGTGCAGCGCAAGAGCCAAAAGGAGTTGCCCCACGTCAGCGTCATGCTGCTCGACCACATTGTGAGCCAGCACCCCGAGGTCGCAGCCATGGAGAAAGATGGATTATCGAGTGCACTGACCGATGAAAAGATCAATGCCGACATGGAGCGTACGCGGCAGCGCAATTCGCGCGCCAAGGCGAGTATGCTGGAAGCGATCGCGCGGGCGTCGACGTGTCCAGGCTCCTCACGGTCCAAGGAGATCGCGCGCATGCACAGCTTGGCCCAGGTCGGCCCACTGCTCTGCGTCGACACGTTTGAGCGGAAGCAACAACTGCAGCACATGAAGTTTGCCGAGCAAGACGAGCTGAAAATGGACCGCCGATACATGGAAGACGAGCTCGGCATTGGCACGCCAGCGGGACCTGCTGGTGGGTCACGACGAGGCAGTCCCCGCATGGGGAACTTGGCGACGATCAAGGACCAGATCCGTCTGGCTCAGCGCCACGCGGCCGATCTGATGGAAAACAAGGTCGCGCTGCAGCGCCACGCCTCAGCCATGTATACCAACCTCCGACAGACGCAGCGAAAGCTCCCGCAGGACTCTACGCGATTCGCCAAGCAATCAAATGGTGTCCATTCCGTGGGCGATGGAAAGGAGGACACCAACAACGAGCTGGAGCAACTGCTCGCACCATCACCCTTCTTGCGAAGCAACCTACCCGAACGGCTCCTGAGCCTTCGCCCACAAACGGCGCCGTCGCCAACACCAAAGACGGGCCTGACACGAGCCACGAGCAGCACTCTGGTACGCGCACCAACTGAGGGTGGGTCGGTGGAAGTGGGTCGGCAAAGAAAGAATCAGCTCGGACCACTTGCATCGAGCGCCTCGGAATCAGCACTCCAACCTCGGGGGCCAGCACCGAATGGAGGCGCAAGTCGAAAAAGCTCTCTGGATCAACTGTATCTGGAAGAGCTACGCCGCCAGAACCGACCGTCGAACACGAAGCGTGTGTCCCTCTCGGAGAATGGACTACCAGCGGATTCTACGACCGAGGGTGAACACGGCGACCACGCCACGGAGCAAGGCTCGCTGCGGAAGCTGGATGCGATCAATGCCATTATCGACAGAGCCCAGGGCATTTGTGACGCCCGTGCTAAGCCCATAGAAGAGAGTCGAGCAAATGACGACGACCGTGTGCATGGCCCGGGTCCTCGGCCTTCTACCGGGCCAGGTTGCGATGCTCCGGCACGAACTCCCCATCGACAACGCTCGGGGATACTGCCCACTCTCCACGAGACGGACGATGTCCAGCTGGACCAGCATGAAAGAGAAGACGGTGCCACTACGACCGATGATGACGTGCTTCATCGCCACCTCGAGGCCACACGGGAGCGAATGGAGATTGCGATGGCGGACGGCGAAACTGGTCGTGACGGTGATGACGAAAGGCGTCTCTCTACGCGGTCGCTGATCGACAGGAAGCGCCAGGACGTCGTACATCAAAAGAAGGGCAAACGCATGGACGACTATCTACAGCAAAAGCGCCGCGAAATGAACAACAATATCGGTGCAGTCTTTAAGCGCACGTCGTTTGCGACCGCAGCGGCGGCGAGTGATGCAAGTAATACTACCAGCCACAGCGGCAAAGCCAAGAAGAAGCATTTAAAAGGGACAGCAGCACCACGCGACGCGGCTGTGGACCCGCGTGCTGCACTCGAGGCCCACGCACAGGTCGAGAAGAGCCGTGTGTTTGGTATCTATGGTGTCCAGGAAGTCATGTCGGTCATCCGACTCTTTTGGAGCATGGACGACGACGGGTCCGGCACGCTCTCGTTGGACGAGCTCATAGCGTACCGCGCGTACTTTGAGAAGCTCGGGTACCACGACATGGCCACAGTATTTCAGGCGGTCGACAAGGACCGAAGCGGTTCGATCTCTCTGAAAGAGCTGCTCTCGATTTGTTTCCAGTACGCGACAAAGTTCCAAATTGACGAAATGCTCAAGCTTGCTAAGCTCGGGGACGTGGCCAGCTACTTCGATGCGACGCGAAGCCAGCGACTAAGTCCCATTACTGGAGAGACCACACGAGATGGTGAGAAGGGGCGAACCGGCAAGACCCCACTCGAAGCGAGGGCCATGGAGGTGCAGTTGTCGCCCGAACAGCGTGCGGAACTGCTCGCGATTTTCCGCGTGTTTGATCGCAACGGCGACGGGGGCATTGCCATGGACGAGATTCTGGAGGCGCTGCATGTGGAGGAAGACGATACGTTGGCACGGATCGCTGCTGTTGAAGAGGCCACGCTCGCAAGGCGAGACGCCGCCTCGCCCGGCATGAAGCGGCGACAGTCGATGGCGGTCCCCACCACGGCAGCCTCGCAACGAAGCACTGCGAGTGCCTTTACGAAAGAAGAAGTGCGCCGCATGTACGAGAGCGTCGACTCAGATGGCGACCAGTCGCTCAGTTTCGAAGAGTTTCTCGTGCTCATGCAAATGCTGCACGCGCCTCGGCGGTGACTCGGCTGTTCTTGGTGGGTGGGTTGCCAGTCGTGCTTGATCCACGTCGCCCACGGAACACTGTACCCGCGATAAGACATCCGTTACGCTACGATGATTTCGATTACACCCGCCAAGACCTGCGAGGCGCATCTGAGACGAGCCGTGCACAATGTCGGATCGGTTTCACTTCCCCGCGCTAAAGAAAACACTCTGCAGAAGAAAGTCAAGCGCGAAACAAAGCTTGTTTTCGGCTGCTTGACTCGCTCACTTTTCTTCGTTCGCCTCGCATCGTTCACGACCGGCAGTCATGGCCCGAGAAGTGCACCCTGACGACACACCGCCGACGCCGGCGGCCGTCGAGAGTGGTGCGTACGTGGCGGTCGAAACGCCACGGAACGGCTCGACTGGCGTGGTTCCTGCTTCATGGCAACAGCCACCGTCACCCGTGGTGGTGGCAAAGTCAACGGCCGGGAAAGAGCGTCATGATCAGCAGACTAGTGCCAAGGAGACAAAGACCAAGGAGACGGTGCCCTTCAAGTTTCGCGATCTGTACCGCAACGCCTCGCGCATGGACATGGTCGCGCTGTGCGTGGGGTTGCTCATGACGGTGATCAACGGCGCACTGTTTCCGTGCATGGCGTTGATCTTTGGCGAGGCCATCTCGAGCTTCCAGCCGTACGACGACGTGCGCGTGCGCAATGCGGCGCTGCTGTATCTGGGCGTGGCCGTGCTGCTCTTTCTCACGGACTACGTGTCATTTGTGCTCTTCCACTTCACGGCCGAGCGACAGATGAAGGCGTTGCGTGAACAGGGCTTCCGGCACATGCTGTTTCTCGACATGACGTGGTACGACTCGCACAACGCACTCCAGTTGTCGAGTCGCCTAAACGGCGACACGGTCAAGATCAAGGACGGCATGGGGCAGAAGCTCGGCGATTCGCTGCGCTTCACAGCGCAGTTTGTCGCCGGGTACGCCATTGGTTTCTCCAAGGGCTGGCAGATCTCGATTGTCATGGCCTGTGTCATGCCGTGCATTGCCGTCTCGCTCGGATTTTTGCTTCAGACCATGCGTGCGCGCACCGAGTTTGCCCAAAAGGTCTACGCCGAAGCCGGCGCCGTGGCCGAAGAGACGCTCGGACAGATGCGCACGGTCGCGTCCAACAATGGCGAACAGCGAGCCATCCGCTTGTACAATGCCAAGGCGCAAAAGGCCGAAGACGAAAACATCAAGCTCGCGCGCATCACGGCCGTCGTAATTGGCGTCTTCTTTGGAAGCATGTGGCTCATGTACGCGGCCGGACTCTGGTTTGGCGGCAAGCGCGTGGCGGACGCCAAGACGGACCCCGGCTCGGTCTTTAGTGCGTTCTTCGGCATTCTCATCGGTACTATGTCGATGGCGCAAATCTCGCCCAACATCACGGCGGTCGCGCAGGCCAAGGGTGCGGCTGCTGGACTGTACGCGATTCTCGCGATCAAGTCGGCGATCGACGCGTCAGCCGTGAACGTTGGGACCACGCCCGACACGTGTGAAGGCCGCATTGAGGCTGTGGGCGTCGAGTTCTTCTACCCTAGTCGCCCCAACGTGACGATCTTGAAGGACTACAACGTGCGCATCGCGCCGGGCGAGACTGTGGCGTTTGTCGGTGCGAGCGGTGGGGGCAAGAGCACGTTGATCGCACTGCTCGAGCGGTTCTACGATCCGATCCGAGGCCAAATTCTGCTGGACGGCCGCGACATCGCGACGCTCAACGTGCAGTGGCTGCGCGCCCAGATTGGACTGGTCTCCCAAGAGCCTGTGCTCTTTGCGACGACGATCTTTGAAAACATTGTGTTTGGCTCGTCTCACGGCGTCACGCGCGACGAGGTGGTCGCGGCCGCCAAGCTCGCGAATGCCCACGAATTTATCATGCGATTGCCACAGCAGTACGACACGACGGTCGGTGAGAAAGGCATTTCGCTGTCGGGTGGCCAGAAGCAGCGCGTTGCGATCGCGCGGGCGATAGTGCGAAAGCCCAAGATCTTGGTGCTGGACGAAGCTACGAGTGCGCTCGACAATGAGAGCGAACGCGTTGTGCAGGCAGCGCTGAACGAGCTCATGGCCAAGACCCGCATGACGACGCTGGTCATTGCCCATCGTCTGAGCACGATCCGCAATGTCGACAAGATCGTCGTGCTCGCGGGCGGTGGCGTCGTCGAAGAAGGCACTCACGATGAGCTGATGTCGATCCCCAGCGGTATCTACAAGAACCTGAACAAGATCCAGGCCGGCGCGGACGAAGACGACGCTGCGGCCATGCGAGAAAGCTTCCTGATGCCGCTGACCGAGGCCACGCTTGCCCCAGTCGCTCAAGCCACTGCGCGAGGCTCTGACGATGCGTCCGACGCTCCGGCGGTTGGCACGGCACGACGCACCACGGCGGCTCCGGCAAAGGTGCCAAGGTTCACGTTGCGCAAAGCCATAGCGCTGGGGACTGCAGAGCGATCGTTCGTCGTCGCTGGCTGCATCGGCGCGATGGTGGTGGGCGCCAGCATGCCCGGCTCGGCCATTCTCATCTCGGGGCTCGTGGGCTCGATGACGGAAAAGTACATGCTGTTCCAGCGCTTCAAGAACCGCGTGTACCTCGAGCAGCTGTACGACCAAGTGCAACTCTACGGAGCGTGCTACGTCGGCGGCGCAGGTGTCTTGCTAGTCGCGACGGCTGTGCAGCAGTACTGCTTCAAGTACATGAGCGAAAAGCTCACGTCGCGGCTTCGCGACATGCACTTTACGGCCCTGTGCCGCCAGAACATCGCGTTTTTCGACGAGGCCGCGCACGCGACCGGCGCGCTCACGGCAGATCTCGCGACCAATGCGACGAAAGTCGCGCTCTTGTCGGGCGACGCGCTGGGCCGCGTCGTGCAGGCCATATGCACGTTTGTCGCGGCCATCGTGATCTCGTTCACGCTCGGCAGTTGGCTGCTCACGTTCGTCATGCTCGCCGTCTTTCCGCTCTTGATCGCTGGCCAGTTTATTCGCTTCAAGCAAATGAAGGGCGACACGGGCTCGGACTTTTTGGGCGACTCGGGTGCACACGCGTCCCAGGCACTCAGTAATATCCGCACGGTCGTGTCGCTCGGACTCGAAACGCAAATGGTCGCGACGTACGGCGCGCTGCTGCTGGCACCGCTCACAAAGGGAACCAAAGAGGCCCACGTCAACGGGCTCGCGCTGGGCTTTAGCTCGGGCATTGTCTTTGCCGTCTACTCGCTCGTGTTTTGGTACGGCGGCACGCTCGTGTCCAAGGGCGACATTTCGTTCCAGCAGCTCATGCGGTCGCTCATGGCCATTATGATGTCAGCGCAGGGCATCGGCTCTGCGGCCTCGTGGCTCGCCGACACGGGCAACGCGACGCACGCCGGGTCGGCCATCTTTGACGTCGTCGAGACCACGCTCACGATTGATTCGTTTGCAACTGACGGACGCACGCTGGACAAGGTCGAGGGCAAGATCGAGTTCCAGAACATTACGTTCCGGTACCCGACGCGGCTGGAAGTGCCCGTGCTTCGCCACTACGACCTCACGATTGAAGCGGGTCAGACAGTGGCATTTTGCGGGCCGTCCGGTGGTGGCAAAAGCACGTGCATCTCGCTCATTGAACGCTTCTACGATCCGCTCCGTGGCCAAGTGCTGCTCGACGGCCACGACATCAAGAGTCTCAATTTGCAGTGGCTGCGTCGCCAGATTGGCTTGGTGGGACAAGAGCCGACGCTATTTATTGGCACGATCACCGAGAACATCGCGTACGCACTGCCAGAGATGCCGTCCCAGGAAGAGATTGAGGTCGCTGCCAAGATGGCGAATGCCCACACGTTTATCGCCAACTTTCCCGATGGCTACAAGACGCAAGTGGGTATGCGAGGCGAAAAGCTCTCGGGTGGCCAGAAGCAGCGTATCGCGATCGCGCGTGCGATTCTCAAGAACCCCAACATCTTGCTGTTGGACGAAGCCACGAGTGCACTCGACTCGGAGAGCGAGAAGATCGTACAGGAGGCGCTGGACAAAGTCGTGGCGCTGAAGCGTCGCACGACCATCATTATTGCCCACCGCCTGTCGACCATCCGCAAGGCTGACAAGATCTGCGTCGTCAGTGGTGGCAAGATCGCCGAACAGGGCACCCACGCGGAGCTGCTGGCATTGGGAGGCATCTACAAGAAGCTCGTCACCAAGGAGTGAAGAATCATCGGCATGGAAGAGGGCTGTGTCAGGATGGAGCTGCTGAGACGTACTCCAGTTTTTAATAGAAAACAAGGCTGAGACGGCCAACGAGAGGACTCTACGTTTCATCTTGTTTGAGACTGGATTACCCTAGGCCGCGTCCCAAGCTTCTCTTGCGATTTTCCAAGTCAATTCGACCGCGTGGGCACAGCGTGGTCTATGTCCCACCCGCGCATGGCCTCGACAAACTCGCGGACGACATCTACTGGGATGGGTGGCAGGCAGCCCCTGGGGCATGTCAACGTAAAACATCGCGTGGTTGGGCTGCGCCAGTTCGTCGAGCAAATTGTCGAGGGTAAAGGCGTCTGGAAGCCAGTCGGCCTTGGCTCGCTGCTGCTCAGTGACTGTGAACGGCACGTGGTAACCGCTCGGTCGAACTGGCGCAAGTGGAGGTGCAGGCCAACCACGCGATGTCATGTTGATAGGCTCCACTACCACCCATTCCAGTGGATCTTGTGCAAGAGTTTGTCACAGCCATGCGCGGGTGGGACGAAGATCGCGCGATGTCCACACCAGGAGGTAGATGTCTCAGACTTCCCGCTCAGTAACAGAAACTGCAGGCCGCGAGGAGCTCCAAAAAGATCGCACATTGTCGTCTTTTGCACATAGCCCAGCCATATATCTCCATCTCACCTTGTTTTGATTATTTTGCTCACCCTGTTCTGTGCTATGAAACTTCAACTGGACCGCGACATATTCATTATCACAGGATCTACAGTACACTCGTTCCTATTGCTTCGAAGGTTACAGTACCCTTAGCGTACCCTTTTGTTCTTTTTTGTATCGTAACTCTGTTCGCGGATACACTGCCCGATGTGTCCCTTTGGCTGGGGCCCCCCACACTCACACGAGGAGCTCTCTCCATCGCATACCCCATCCCGCCCAGAATGCCGCCCAAGGGCAGCTTCTACACGCAGTGGCAGAGCGCGCACGCGCGCCGCGCCTGGTTCACGCCCGTCAACATCTTGCTCTGCACGATGCTCGTGGGTGGCGCGCTCATGGTCTTGCAGCTCTCGCTGCTCAACGGCAAGTCGTCGCGTTTTGTCCAGGACGAGTACGCGCAGGCGCTCATCGAAGAGGACGGCGAGGTGTACCCCGAGATGGTGCTCCAGTCCAAGTGGGCCACGCCCATCCCGCGCAGCGACCGGCTCCACATTGCGCTGCTCCATGAGGCGTGTCTCACGCACAAGGACGCGGTCATCACGTCGGCGTATGGCGCCAACGGCAAGGTCACGCCGACGTCGACGCGCGCCGGACTCATTCAGCGGGACGATCCAGATCTGCTGGAAAAGATCCGCCAGTGCGTGGACGTGGACATCTTCTTGCCGCTCGGCATTCGCGGCCACGGGTACTGCGAGGACTCGGTCGGCTACACCAAGTGTACGTTCCCCTCTCTCTTTCTGCGTGTTGGTATCCATAAAGTCTAACAAAAGCAATGATACTGTAGATCTAGAGTCGCGTATGCTCCCGGCGTGGGCCATTGAAATGACCTACACGGACAAGAAGACGGGCAAGAGCTACTCGTACCACGAGCTCTGCCCCAAGACACCCATGATCTTTTTGAACCACTACTGGGACGGCATCCCCGACAAGCCCGAGTGGCCCGCGGCGAAACCCAAGTACCTCATGCCCAACATTGAGATGCAAGAGCTCGATGCGAGCCACTACTGGAACGTCGACGCCGTGCTGTGCAAGACGGCCATTTGTGCGCGCCGCGTGCGCGCGTGGTACGAGCAGGAAGGGAACCCAAAGAATACGGTCGTGTTTTACACGCGCCACACGACCTCGGACATTGCCGAGCTTGCGCGCGAGCGCATGGGCGTGGCGGCGATCCAGCCCAAGAACTTTTCCGACGTGCGGTTCATCCACGCGGCCGGCTCGAGCATGCAAAAGGGCACCAAGCACGTGGTCGAGTGCTTTCTGAGCCGCTCGGATCTGCCGCGCATCGATATCTATATTAGCCAAAACGTGTTTGACGACGCGGTCAAGCGGTTTTACGAAAAGGAAGTCGAGCGCGAGAAGCACCGCATTGTGTTCCACATGGAGCGCGTCGACACGAACGGGTTTGGAAAACTCACGGCCGAGAATGCCTTTTTCATGTGCACGAGCTTCCAAGAAGGGTACGGCCACTATATCAACCAGGCGCGCGCGACCGGCGCCGTGATTATCACGACGGATTTGCCGCCCATGAATGAGCTGCTCACGCCCGAGTCGGGCGTGCTCGTGCCCGTCGCGCGGTGGATCATGGACGGCCAGTTTCTCGGTGGCAAGTACCGCGGAAACCATGGACTCGAGGGCGTCCAGGGCATGACGGCGGCCATCCACGCCGACAATATCTGTGCGGCCGTCGACCGCGTGGTCGCCATGACGGCGGCGCAGCGGCAAGCGCTCGGCGACCGCGCCAAGCTGCAGTACGCCATCGACACCAATTTCTTTGCCGCCAAGATGGAAGAAGTGCGCGCGTATGCACGCGGCCCGCGGCGGCTCTTCCGAACACCGGCGCCGTGAAGCCAAGATCTCATGGAGTAGTAGTATTCTAATACTACTGGGATGTTGAGTAATAGTAATATCGATCTGGTATTATTGACGACTATACTGACAATCACAGTACAACGAGAAGTGTGTGTCGGACGCTACGGCGAATTCCTTAGACTGGACGGCGCCGTGGCCACGCCCAGGTCGCGCTTGAGTTCCTCCATGGAGCGAGCAAAGAAGACGGTGTCGAAAAAGTACTGCTGCTGGGCGCGGCCCGCTCGCGCTGTGCGTTCGTCCGGCGTGAGCTCCGTGAGGACCGCGTCCACGGCCTTGCACACGTCGTTGCCGCCGAAGCGAGCAATGAACCCCGTGACGTTGCGCACCGCGAGTGGGTGCTTTCCCTGGCCGCCAAAGAACTGGTGTTCATTCCCAACACCACGCGCCTCAATGAGGACGCCCGAAGACGGCGTAATGAGTTCGTTCATGGGTGGCACGTCGGGCGTGAGCACGAGTCCGCCGGACGCACGCGCCTGGTTGATATAGTGGCCGTACCCTTCCTGAAGACTCGAACACACAAACACGGAGCTCTCGGCAATGAGGTGGCCGAACGCAATGGCGTCCATCTTGCCCAAGTGGAGCCGCACGTTGGCCGCTTTTTCGAGCCGCGCTGAGTACTTCTGTTGGAACCACTCTTCAAAGAGGTGCTGGGCCATGTAAATGTCGATGGGCGGTAAGTCTGGACGCCCGAGCCAGCAGTCAAACACGTGCATCGAGCCTTTCTGGATGCTCGTGCCGGCCGTGTGAATGATCGAGAGGTTCTGAAAGTTTTTCGGGGCGATCTCATCAGCCGGCAGCGCCGCCCGCGTGATGGACGAAATGTCGGTCGACGTGTGGCGCGTGTACACGACCTTGGTCTGTCGCGGGTTCCCGAACTGCTTGTACCAGTCTTTGACGTACCGTGTACACACGGCCGTCTTGCAGAGCACAAAGTCTGGTCGCCAGTAGTGCTCGGCCTGGAGCTCGTGCATCTCGAGGTTGGGCATGAGCACCATATGCTTGTGCGTGGGCCAGCTCGGGTCGTCGGGAATGTCTTCCCAGTAGTGGTTGAAGAAAATCATGGGCGTCTTCGGACAGAGATCGTGGTACCCGACCGTGCGCCCTGCTGCTGGATCAAACACTTGGATCGACTTGATCCATTGCGGCAGGATCCGTGCGCGCAAGTCTACAGAGATAGCGTCGTTAGTTATTCCGTGCAATCGCCCAGTTAGTCTCCTACGCACATTTCGTGTAGGCAGCCGCGTCCTCGCAATAGCCGTTCCCACGGAGCCCACCCGGCACGAAGATGTCGACGTCGGCGCACTGCTTGAGCCGCGTGAGCAGGCTCGGATCGCTCTCGTTGATCACGGCGCGCTCCACGGGGATGCGGCCACTGCCAATGTTCCACGGCACGATGCTGTCTTTAAAGCGCATGCAGGCCTTGTGGAGCCGCCCGAGATCTAGCCGGTCGGCCAGCGGTACCTTGGCAGCCCAATCGGTCGCATAGATCTCGTCAGGGTAGTGCACGTATTGCCCACCGGAGAGCGGACCGTCGGCGACGTACGCCGGCTCCGTATCCTGCGGCCGGAACGTCGAGGTCGCGTAGAACTCGCGCGAGAGTGCGGCGAGCGAGAGCACTACCATGCCCACAAAGCCCACGGCCAGAGGGCGCACGCGGCAGCCGACAGTGCTGCCGGTGGTGGCGCTCGTTGCGTCCGGCGTCGGCTTCATTTCTGGGCAGGAAGGGGTGCGAAGTGATTGACACACGCTGGCGCTTTTCGTTGATGGGAAGGTCAGTTGGTTATGGAGGGAAATCCTTGGGTACAGTGTGGTTACGCATGGCGGAGACTTGTATTAGGTTGGTCTAGCCCAATCGATTTGATTAGGCTGTTGGTGTGGGGCAAGGCCAGTCCAATGCGGACTCCACGTGCCTCTTGATGCAGAACATTCAGAACGTCCGAACTTCGGGTTTTGGATCCGGAATGTCACAACTCGAGATCCGAAGTTCGTTCCGTGTGTCCCAGTTGTCCACGGCCCACGTGCGAGCGGGTTGGGTTGCTTTTCAGATTTTTTTCGAGCTCGCTTGGAGAGAGTTTAGTTTGGACCTTTGTTTTAATAACAAATTTTCTATTACATATAGCCGATTATTAGATTATAAGATACTAGCAGATGTTCTAAGCAAGATGCTGACAATGGTTTAGACGGGGATATCATTTTCCCAAAACCTTGAAGACCTCCCCTAAACCCTTATGCTGTCGTCGTGTCGCTTTCGCTTGGGAAAATACCCAAACTGTACCATCACTTGGGTGCCCAGTCGCTCAGCGCGAGACGGAGAACATTCTTCACTTCTCCAAGGATCTCCCCCCTCATTATGCAACTACCGGATTCTTTCTCTAGGTGCCCATTCAAGCCATTACCTATGGTCCTCCCCTCCTGCACCATCACTCTCGGTTGCTCAATGGCACTTCTTTTTCAGCCCTGTTTGTTCAGCCGAGCAGGTCTGTTTGGAGGGGCGCCGCCGCCGCGATCGCCGCCGCCAGTCACAAGCCCAAAGGAACGCACAGAGGGACGAGGACAAGCAACGGGGAGGAACGCCACTCCTTCATTGCTGCGCTCTGTGCTGCTTCGCTTGCCGCCGCCGTCGTTACGTGGAAGGCGAGGTGTATTATTAATATCTCCTCCTCCTCCGCACTGCGTGCCTTGGACCGTGCGAAGCCTTTTGGAACACTTGCTCCATCCATCCTCTCTCCATCGTCTTTCTTCGTGCACGGCCATTCCCCTCCCCGTCTTCCCTCTCATTCTCATTCCCCTTTCTTCCCCACGGGACGCGGTGCGTTGAAAGCGTTCCCCCCACGTCCCTGTTCAACCCACCCACACAACCACAAACCCACGCACACAGACACGTCGTCGTTTACTACCTCAACGATGCCAGCCGTCGAGTACGAACGGCCACTGCGGCTGCGCGCGACGCCGTCGCCGTCATCGTCTTCATCTCCGATCGACTTTAAGAGGCCGCCGCGCCACCGCAACAGCGACCTCTCGCCGCCGCCGGCGTCGGCGCCGACGCTCTCGAGCTCGGGCTCGACGGGCGCCGGGATTAGCGTCATGAAGCCCGTCAAGCAGGCGCCGTCGACGACAACGAAGAAGCCGAGTTATGACGCCATGGCCGACCCGTTTGAGAAGCACCTGGAGGACATTTATGCCGGCAACGTGACGAGCGACGACGGACTCGCGTTCTTCGAGACACACGGCTACTACGACGTGGACGCCAACACGGTGGCCATGTTTCGCCAGAACTTTGGCATGAAGAAGCAGTTCTGGGACGGCGCCGACCACGACATTGTCTTTTACGAAGAGATGAACTTGGATACGGTGGATCTCGCTGGACTGCAGGTGCTGAACGCCGGTGCGATGCTGACCAAGCCTGTGACGCGCCACCGCACGATGAGTGGCCGCTTTCAGCTTTTGGATGATGAAGGCAACGTCGTCGATGCCGAGTCGCAGCTCGAGGCCGAGCGCGAGCGGCGCCGGAAGCTGCGCCATTTGGAGCTCGACGAAGACGACCGAGCGGCGCTCGCCAAGGAGCAACTCACGTTGGCCGTGGCCATTACGGTGATTCGCACGGAAAAGACCCGGTTCAAGCGGTACTTTTACGAGGCCTGTAACGAAGAGATGGTCGATACCACGACGGCGGTCGTGATCCCGCAGCCTGCGCCGACGCCGACCGTCGACTTCCCGTTGCCGTCGTACTCCGGGTACCTGTACGTGCTCAAGGATACGATCCCGCATCTCTTTCGCAGCTGGCACAAGCGCTGGGTCTACCTGGATATCAACACGGGCATGGCCAACATGTACAAGCGTAGCTACTGGAAGAGCCCGCGCGGCTCGCTGGATCTGCGCACAGTCCGTACCATTACCCGCATGAACCAGAGTGATGTGTGTCTCCAGTGCACGGACGGCCGCACGATGTTGTTGCGCACCAAGTCGGGGACAAATGATGCCGATATGTGGGTTAACGTCCTGCAGGTGGCGCGTCGCCAGGTCGCAGGTTCTCTTGCGCCGCCGGCGATGCCGCAGCTGCCAGCGTCGACCACGCCGGCATCGATGACACAGTTGACTACGACGACCACCAAGACGTTGACGACCGTCACGACGAGCTCGAACTCGATCCTTGTCTCGACCAAGCTGGGCAGTCCGCCGCCCAGTGAGAAGACTGTGCTCGAGATGCTGCTGCAGGCCAAGATCACGTCGAACCAACAGACGATCACGGCGGCCTAAGTGAGCTGTCGAGTGAAGCCCGCGTGAAAAGACCTATCTATCCGATGTGACTGCCGCAGCGCGACGAGTATGAATATTGATGAAGGCGTGTCCGGCGAAAACCCCCCCAAGCGAACAAGGGTGCGTGATGGTGTGAATATGAAGATATGAACGCATCGCTTGGGAGCAACCGCGTGTGGACGGACGCCTTGTCGACTGAAGAACCCCCTCCCCCGCCCGCGAGGAAGGGATATGCTATGAACAAAAATGGAGCTGCACGGAAAAATCCAGTGGAAAAAAATGTCAGCAACAAGAAGAAGAAAAAAACTAGCAGCGAGACAAGGACGTTGGTCGCCCCTCAAGACCAACCAACGCTTCTGTGTCATCGACTGAAGGAACAAGACTCAAGGAGCCTTTGGATCCATTCGATCTCTGTGACAAGCAAGACGAGTGGAAGAAGACGAAGGACCTCTTTGATGTGCAGAAAATGTGCGTCTCGCCCTCAAATATTGGCGTGTTTGAACGAGCGCAACCCAAAAAACAAACCCAACCAACCCCAACTCGGTGGAACAAAGATCAATACAACGAGGAAGGAACCAAAGAAGACCAAACGAAGACGGGAAATGCGGAATGCCCTAAACGAAAAAGAGAGACATCCCCGCGTATCGATACGAGCAGACACGCGTTGCATTTCAAGCATTTTTTGAAATGGGAGAGACCAGCAACAGCAACAGCTTTTTGTGGTTGTTTCCTGCAATCTCTCTCCGTGCGCGCGAATACCACAATGAAAAGACAAGATTTTTCCAGCCTCCAGCAGACGTGAGAAAGCTGCTGGCTGATTGGAGTGACGTGGACAGTATGTGGCGTGTGCCTCAGAGAGACAGCAAGCAAACAATGTGTATGATAAAGAGCCTCAGCTCCTTATAAGTAAAGCGCACCATTTTGTAGGAACTGTCTTGTTGTATTTACTCCTCTGTTCATTCCCCCATCTCGGGTCGCTGTGGCAGGCAGAGATTGTAGAAGCTCGTCTTGCTGAAGCTCGAGACCTTGCGCCAGCCGCACGGCACGGCCTTGTAGCCTTCGAGCGCCATGGTCTTGGTCTGGATCGTCTCGAGGTCTTCGGCGCCAACGTAATGCGGGTCGAGAATCAAGAACGCACAGTCCCCCGTGGCGGCATTATAGTCGATGCCCAATAAGGTGAACGCCAGCTGGCCGCCGCCCATCATGACGGGCGTGCCCTGCGTCTCGAAATGGTGCTTGAGCTCTTGGGCCTTTTCCACGAGCTGTGCTCCGCTCGTCACGTTGAGCGTGCGAAACGAAATGCCAAAGCGTTCGTCGAGGACAAAGCCGACTTCCATGCTGCCGATCCACTCGCGCGAGCCGATGAAGGCCGGCGGCTTGTCTCCAATGGCCACGAGCGTCTGCTGGATCTCGGCGTGCGACAGCGTCATGGCCGTGGTCGTGTAGTGGTTCCAGTAGAGCCACGACGCGAGCGTCTGCAGTGAGCGGTACGCGCAGCCCCAGCCCTTGTCGTTCATCGACTGCTGCATGTAGTGGTAGTACCCATAGAAGCCGTCGACGAGGTACTGCGTGCCGCCGGGGATGCCCGACGGCGGGATGCCCTCGTGCACGTTGAAGAGCACGTCCATGTCGGCGAGCGTGGCAGCCTTAGTGGCAAGCGAACAGGACGCCGGATCGAACAGCGGCTGCGTCGGTGGCTGCAACAACTGCGTCGCGAGCGCGCGCGATGGAGAGGAGTGGGCGTCGTCCACGGCCGCGAGCGTGAGCGGGAACGCGGCGCCGACAAGTGCAAAGTGGTGCGACCGCAGTGAGGACGCGGTAGCGTTCCACTCGGTCTCAAGGTGGACAAGCTAGACGGAGATGAGAGAAAAACACGGTTTAGGAGTAGAATAATTAAGCGTAAACGACCAATTTGGAGTGCTGTACCTGTTTGAGGAGCTCAGCACGGAGACTGGCAACGACGTAAGGGATCGAGGCCGACTGGGAGACGACCACGAGAGCGTCGGCGTGGACGGGGACGCGTGGCGTGGACGGAGAGGACGAGATCTGGAGGCTCAGTGCGGGCGATCCGTTCGTCATGGACGCGGAGAACGCGAGGCTCTGCAACACAACCACATCGGCGATCTCGCCATACTCGAGCGTCTTCAAATAGCCACGACTCGTATCGGCCACACCATTTGTGCGGCTCAGGAAATCGCCGCCACTAGTGGAGTGGGTCGTCGTGGCTGCCACGTCCCAGTTGTCATGCGAGGCACTGGCCTTTTTCTTCTTGGCCTTGCTGCTCGTCGCCGCCGCTTGCCGCTTCTCGGGGATCTTGACCAGCGCACTTAGCTCTGCCACAGTCGTGTCCGTGGCAGCGCTATCGACGCGCTCGCCACGGAGACTGTAAACGTGATTTCGCTGTTCCGGAAACTGGAAAAATACGTTTTTCGAAGTGTCGTTTTCTAGTTCCGCGCGCCACGCGGCGATCTCCCGGACGGACGCGGCTGAGAACGACAGCGACGTGCGCAGCAGCAGCGACTCGGTCGCCGAGATAAAGTCGCCCGCGTGGGTGCAGGCGATCACGTCGAGCGGGAGCGGCGCGACGGTCTCCCCACTCCCGGTAAAAGCGTGGAGCCGCTTCGTCTCGTGGACGTAGACGATTGCGACCTGGACTGATGATACAGACGCTACGGCAGCGAGCGCACGCTGTGCGACCGCTAAGGAGGATAATTATTAGTATGGGAGTGGAATGCCGCAAAATCACAACGTGGCTGCTCGTTACCAGTGGCGGCATCTTGTTCAGCGGCCTCGTCGTCGCCGCGCCCGGCGGCGCCTCGCACCCACACGGTGAACGAACCAACGGCTTGGACGCCACACGCGACCGACGGCAACACAGTGTCTCTGTATAAGTGCGATCCACAGTCAATGCCTTTGTTGTGGATATGCTGTGCAGTTAACGTACCTCTCCGATAGATCGCGCACGACGCCCCAAACGGCCACAGCGTTTGCGTCCCCCACACGGCTTTTGGCGACACCAAGCGCTAGTCCGTGATGCGCAGACGATTCGCTTTCATCTGACGCGTCGTTGGCGTCGCTCTCGCGCACAGCAAAGCGCTGGAACGAGCGCAAGAGCGTCGACGGCACCACCACTCGCGTCGCCATCATGACGGATTCTAAAGTTGATTGGACATCGAGTTCCCCAAACATAATATACACCAATCATCACACAGATGTATTAATTTTAACCAATAAGACGACTCCCTTATCATCCAACAGATCTCCGCCAAACATCCAGCCGCCCAGATTTCGCCAGCAGCTCCAACAACAATGGCAATGCTCCGGTGCGTCTTCAGCGCCGCCCGTATAAGAGAGTCCCATCGCTTTCCCCCTCCTCATATATAGACCTCTTGCCTGTGCTATAGATTGACACGCCAGCTCGCGGGCCTCGCGGTCGCGTCGCAGCCGCGATTCGTGTCGGCACCCACGTCGACGGCCGTGCGCGGCTTCCGCTCGCTGCCGCTGTTCGCCACGCCCATGGCGCGCGCCGCGCCGTCGCTGCTCAGTGGCAACACTGTGACGCAGATGCAGATCCGCGAAATGGGCTACAAGCTCAAGAGCAAGTCGTCGGTCAAGAAGCGCTTCAAGGTCAACTCGAACGGGCTCGTCAAGCGCGCGCAGGCCAACAAGCGCCACATTGCGACCAAGAAGACCCGCGAGCGCATCCGCCGCCTCGGGAAACCCGTCTTTGTCGAGGGCAAGATCCGCAAGAACGTACTCAAGATGCTGCCCGGCCACCTCTAGATGGGTCAAGACAGAGAGAGATTGGTAGAGACTCTTCCATACAGACACTTTGGGACCGGTCGCATTCGCGTTGCTATTTTATCAGGGCGTGAAGACGGCGAGGAAGATGATCTCCTGGAGATCAACGAGCTTTATCGAACGGTGGATGTCCTGGTTGTCGTCGTCGCCAGGTGCTGAGTCACTCGCCGTCGTGCGCAAGTGGGTCTTGAGCACGTCGAGTGCCGTCGCGTGGAGATGCTGGGCGGACGCGTTTTCCAGCGCCGACACGACCACCGCGAGCTTGACTTCCCCCATGCCGCCCTTGTCGATCGAGAGGAAGAGCTCGTCCACGACGTCCAACAATTCTGTTCCCAGCAAGGAGCGAGAAAGATGGTTAGAAGGATGATGTCCCTATCGGGATCGACTCATTCTCTCTGTACCTTCCAGCAGCACACAGATTCGGACGCCACGCTGGAACTCGCCGCTTGCCACGTCCGCTTCTGCCGCGCTATTTCGACTGGCAGTTTGGACTGTGACTACCACGCGGTCTTTGATGTGCACGGGGAAGTCGGCACTGAGATAGCTCAAGACCCTCTCATAGCTCGACCGTGGAATTGTGGTCGAGTGGGACGAGATGCCCTGAACCATGGCCAGTTTGTTACGCCCACCACCGACCAGTATAGCCGTCACCAGAGTATACACACCTCCACAAGTGATGATGGCTCGACTGCCGACAGCGCATCGAGGCTGAGCCAACGGAATGCCTGGTAGATAGCGTCTTGGAACGCGGCCCCGTGCGATGGACACGCGCGCAGCAGCCGCACGCTTCGCTCCACGCTACTGGCATTCGTATTAAAGCTGTATAGTACCCACAAAGAAGCTCAGCGGAGTGGACAGTATGACAGAGCAAGGGGGAGGGGGCAGCGTTTACTGTTGGGCGAGATAGGCCACTGGATTGGCCGGGCGGACCACAAGGAGAGATGCAATGGCGCGCGCGAGCAGCTCTTTCGCGCCGGACCGCACTGCGCGTGGACACACATGCAGACCATTAGATTCCAGTAGTAAGCAAGAGGTATCAAGTCCGAGCGTGGTAATGTACGGACCGAGGTAGTCGTCTGCCATGGTCGGATTTCTTCACGCAGCTCTTCGAGGTCCTGGGTCGCTTCAACTACTATTCGGTACGGAACAAGGTGAGCAATGTATCAGAACAAGGTGAGATCGAAGGATATGGCTTGTTTATGTGCAAATAGTCGGCAACCAGTTTGTTTGGTTTCACCATGCTTAACCAGTTGCCGTTCAATTGCCATCGCTCTCTGGCCGCAGCACAGCGCGCAGCTCGCGCATCTTCATGGCAAAGAACGCCGTGTCGTAAAAGAACTGCTGCCTCGCACGGCGCGCGCGGCGGTGGCGTTCTGTGGCGTTGAGATTGGTCACGATCTCATCCACGGCCGCGCAGATCTCGGGGCCGTCAAAGAACGCGGCAAAGCCTGGTACGTCGCGCAGACCCCGCGGGTGCTCGGGTATGCCTCCTAGAAACTGGGCCTTGATGGCGCCGCGTCTGGCCCTGTGGAGAACGCCCGACGATGGCGACACGAGCTCGTTCATGGGCGGCACGTCGGGCGTAACGATGAGCCCACCCGAAGCTCGCGCGTGGTTGATATAGTGGCCGTACCCCTCCATATAACTCGTGCACAGGAAAAACGCCGTCCGTGCAATCATCTGACCAAACGAAATGGCGTCCACCTTGCCCACGTGGAGCTGCACGTTCTTGCTCGCGCGGATCCGCTCGCCATAGCGCTTCTTGTAGTACTCATCGTATAGCTCTTCGCTCATGTAAAAGTCCAGCACGGGCAGATCGGGCCGCTTCAACCAGCAGTTGAGCACAAAGCGACTTCCTTTCTCGGTACTAGGAAGAATACCCACCCAAGAATCAGTTCCACCTGCCATCCATCAATCAAACGATCAAAGCGCACCTCGTGCCGGCCGTGTGGATAAACTGGACGTTCTCGAAATCCTTGGGACGTTCCTGCCATTTCGCATCTGCACTTTCTAGACCGGCATTCGCAAGGGCGTTGGTCGCGACGTCGCTCGACGTGAAGCGGTGGTACACGACCTTGGTCATGCGCGGGTTCCCTTCTTGCTCAAACCACATCGTCAAATACTGCGCGCAGATAGCCGTCTTGCAGAGAATGACGTCGGCCTGGCGGTAGTGCGTCACGTCGAGCGCCGTCATTTCGATATTCGGCATGAGGTAGAGCGGTTTGGTCGTCGGCCACTTGGGATCGTCCCGCACGCCGTCCCAGTAGGCGTTGAAAAACACGATGGGCGTGTACGGACACAGCTCGTGGTACGACACCTCTCGGTTGAGCGCCTTGTCGAAGAGCTTGATGTCGAGCACCCACCGAGGGATCAGTCGCGCCTGCAAGTACTTGGTGTACACGGCCGCGTCCTCGCAGTACCCCTGGCCGCGCAGTCCGTTCGGGATGTAAATGTCGACGCTTGGACACTCGCGCAGCGTGTCCAGCAGCGCCTGCGTTTCCATCGTGCGGTTAATCAGGGAGCCATCGGTCAGAGGATCGCTTGTCGAGTCCTGGCCAAACGTGTAGCTGATGGCGCTGTCAGTGTGCTTGGTGCACGCGCGCTGGATGGCGCCAACGTGGAGCACGTCGCGCCGTGAGACGAATTGCGACCAGTCGACCGCGAAAATCTCCTCGGGGAATACATCGCCGTGCTCTTCGCGGAGCACACGGTCGCCCATGCGCAGCAGCGTGTCGACATCACGCGAGAATGAGAACGCGTCCTGATTGGCGCGAGGAGGTCCGTAAAAGAGGTGCTTTTGCACGGGCCGCGGGCGGAACCGCAGTGTCACGACCTTGTCCTGAGCGAACAGAAGCCATAGAGAAGTCACCACGAGCGCCAGGAATGCGACGTGCAGAAGCCGCGGCCGCGGCTGCGCGCGCACGCGCCCCGTTGAGCCCATGGGGAAGGATGGTCAATGGGGTGGGGGATATTCTCGATGTATCCCTCCAGAGAAATATAAAAGGGGCGGTATACTCACAAATGCAGTCTGCCAGTGAGTGTTCACAGATCAATGGTGGGATGGACCCCTTTTGAATGGTGTTAAATAAGTGGGTTGTATGGAAATTAAGTGCTATATGTACTTATTTAATGGTATGCAGGCGCTTGCAAAATGCCAAAACACGGTAGGATCGGCACGAGGAGCTTTTGTTTCTCCAACGACGACACCCGGAAAGAAGGCAGCGAGAGAACCATGGCGTCTAGACGCGGTACGCTCGACGTCCACTTGCGTGCGCTAGAGGGATTTCCAGACGAGCGCGACCGCGGTTTCGGACGCAGCGACCATTCGGCTGCCATTGTGGAGCTGGTCGTGCGGCTCATCCCGCCAAATGACTCGGTCGGGGACGCGCGCTTGCTCTGCCTGCGCCGCTCGCTGGCTGACTTTCTGCACCTCGAAACGCGAGTGTCAGCGGAAAGCGAAAGCTATGAGCGAGCAGGCCATGCTACAAACATTGCGCAATCCGTTGAGCGGTATTCGAAGGCGCTGGATCGACCTCGGTTCGGCTCGATCGCAAGCGAGACGGAGCGGGTTCTCGTGCAGCTCGAGATGGCATTGACCGCACTGCTCGTTTCGCCGTCGCGACAGTCAGCGGCTGTGAAACAGTTCTTCGGGTATGAGGCAGTGGACGCTGCAAAGGCAAAACTGGTGGTGGAGAATTGTCTGCAACCAAATGAAGCGATGGAGGAAGACGCGATTGCCAGCGGAGAAAGCGCCCACCATCACGTGGACGTGGACGGTGGGAATATCGTCGTGTGGAAGTTTGCGTTTGCCGGCGATGCCGTTGACTTCTCGGTCGGGTATGCGCCCAACAGAGAGGACGATTCGGCCGCAGAAGCAGACGAAGAGGAAGCGAAAGACGACGGTGACGCCGAGCAAGTGGATCCCTATTCCGAGGCCGCGTGGAATGCCAGCGACCACGACCACTCTCCACAGCAGACAACCGACCGAGTCTTGTTGCAGTACTCGACACGGTACGTCCGACCAACGAACGCAGATGAAGACGCGTGGGTCTACGGGGCTTGCCGCGTGCCACCCGACGCGCGTGGCGTGGTCACGCTCTCGTGGACGGACGCCGGGGACGCGAGCATTTTTGCCAAGCCGCTGCGTTTCCAGACGCACGTTTGCAAAGCCAGCGACAGCGACGATGGCGTGACGCTCCAAGACGAGTGGACAGTGGTCAATGGTGTGGAGGACGATGACGAGGCAGGCGACTCGTTGGCGTGGTTAGAGGCGATCGTCGAGGCATCGTCCGTGACAGCGTGGCCCAAGATGGCAAGCGATGACGTGGTGCCTCTCGACACGGATCTTCATAACGATCCTGCCCGTGAGACGTTTGCTAGCGAAGCCACTCGACTCAAGGAGATCAAGATCCTTGAACTGCAAAGCAAAGTGGTACGTGGGAGCGGTGGATCGCTTGTATTAATATGTATTGACCTCAATATGCACATTCACCATATAGTTCCAGCTCGAAGAGGAGCTGCTGGCCGTGCGTCAAGAGCTCAAGACGACGAAATCCGAACTCGAAATCTCGTCGGAAATCTACAAAGCGAGCCTCGAGACCATTGCGCATCTCGAAACGACACCCGCGCGCATGGGTGGTCCGTCACGCCATCGCACATCTCTCGACGACGCACCGCCTCGCGATTCGCTCGGAAGCATTGACGAAGGCGATGAAGAGGAAGATGACGATTCGTACGGTGAGGACGACGGAGGTCTTCAGTCGGAGGACGAGGAAGCGGACGCGGATGGGGAGACCCATCGCCTGCGAGATCTTGTCGCGACTTTCCAGGAGCAGTGTCTCTGGCGATCGATCGAAACCAGCGAGAGTGAAAAGCGCAATCTCCTGCTCGAGGCCGAGCTCCAGCAACTGGGCCGAGACAAGCAGTCACTAATCGACCAGCTCACGGCAAGAGACCAGGAAGCGGTGACTCTCCACGCGGAAAACCAAAAGCTCAAGGCACAGAAGGCGGTGCTCGTGAAGGAAGTCAAGCGCCTGCAGCCGTATACGCAAGTGAATCTTTCGGCGCTCATTCGCGAGGCCGAGGAAGCGCGCATGATGCAGCGCAGTCTCCAGGCACAGCTGCAGGAGCTGCTTGCGGGGAAGTCACCGGAGACTGACCATCCCGTTTCACAGGCGGCCGCGACGAACGGCGAGTGAAGTGGAGTGAGCAAGGCTTACTACATGAATCAATGCTCTGAGTTCTCAATGTATCTCTGTTGCAACCCCAGCATGACTGCTCTACTTGGAGGAGGACATCATGGATCGGCGCGTCCAGACCACCTCGCCTTGGTCCGACTGCTTCAACCTGCCGTGCCACGTTGAAGGCACATGGGTTCGATAGCGATGCCACTCGCTTCGTCTGCAACAGCAGGCGAGGCAGTTCCGATCCGTACGTGGGTGCAAGATGGATACCGCATATGGAACTCCGCACAGCGAACATTCGCGTGGGCCAGTTGACCCCACACATCCCGGTGCTGGCAAACCACATTGCGTGTGGCACGACATCCAGTTCTATTGATAATGGTGATGTCTCGCTGATACAGTCAGGACGGAAACCCACGCCACGAGCCCATTTGTCGTTGCTGTCTCCGCCCTCGATACCTCTGGCATGTCTGACATGTATCCCACTACGAAGACTCGCTACGGTCTCTTCAACCGGGCGAGACACGTACGGGCCAGTCGAGTCGGCGGAACCATCACCTGAGCGGCATCCAACGACGTCACGGCTCCGAATGCCCTTGCATGACCGGTGCTCATCCTGGTCTTCTGTGGAAGGACGCAAGGATTCGCAATCGATACATGCCTCAACAAGTTGAAATGAGATGATTCGTCGGCAACAGCAGGCAATGCACTTACGTCTCCGTCTAGGCTGGTCTTGCTGATGCTGAAGTCCAGCATCAACAAGGCAAACGGTCAACGCGCCGAAAGCCGAACAGCGAATGTTTGGGAGGATGCCATGTAGATATCCTTGAGTGGATGACACGGCCAAACTTGTGCTGATGGCTGCGTACAGTACGCTGAAAGCACATGTAGGGTGCAGTGTGTAGCCCATGGGAGACGGAGGATTCTGTTCTATTGTATTCGATATTTCTATGAGCATTTCGGCGCCACGTTACAATTGATATCTCGCAGCAGATCGTTGCAGGGTGAAGATCACGAAGATTTCGCAAGAGGCCATTCTTAGTGATGCGAATCTTGATTCAAGATCAATGAAGAATGGGTAGTCGTTGACTTATTCCGTGCAGCTATAGTTGAAGTGGTATCAGAGCGTCAAGCATAATAACGTACAATCCACGACATGGTCTTCGTGTGGAGCTTGGTGTTCGGTCCACGAGCCGAGAAAATAGAACTCTGTGAGGTTTCTCTTTTCACGTCGGCGGTCTCTTTTGTTGGCTAAAGCATTACACGTACCAAGATCAAGTCTACAGATGCAGAGGAGAGGGCGGCGAACCTTTGCTGATAAAGACACGATCACAGCAGACTGCTTTGGTCGGCGAGTCGTGCGTCCCGTGCAAATACCAACCTTTCCAGCGCGCCGTGTTTGGACGGATAAATGGGGTCCATTTCTCTACCACTGGCCGATGCGGATTGTCCGTAGGGACGAGCGATGGAAAAAGTCAGGCGGAACACTCCTACAGCGAGTCCTCTGCAGGTGATCCCTTCCGTCCCTACGAGTTAGACACTCTATAATATACTACGTAGTAGTGTCTACAGTACCTTCATTGTATGAAGGTACTGTATTCCACTCAGAGTCCTTTACTAATAGTAATGCAGCGGGCTGCAATACTGAATTCTATGGGATACAGACTACAGCATATAGTATCATGCAGGCCTTGAAATCTCCCTCTCCTATTTATTAAAATAGGAGACCAATGGACCGATTAAAATCGGCCCGTTGGTTGAACTCAAATGTGCCAAAGTTTTGCCTGTGGTCCTTGCGAGGCAATTCGTGATCAAAGCCAAAACACACAAGGTATGGCAACACATTCTCGTTATTAATGTCAGAGCGAATGCGACTACGTGTGTCGACTCCGAGCCATTCACGGAGCAATATAGCACGACCAGAATCCCTCGATTTCCTGTGCGGATACCAAAGTTGGCGTCGCGTCACATTGGGGCGGCTATCTCGCTGGAAAGACAGACTGTTTGCAGGACGCTGTAGATGGATAGTGGCTGGATCGTTGAGCCCATCGAGTTCGTGGCTCACGAGTCGTGCAGCTCCACTCACAACAGCACAATTCCCTGAGTTCACCTGAGCTTGTGACTGTTATACAAAAATAACGGCTGGATCACAACGTGCGATCTGAATACCCCAAGAGAGTCAGCAGCTGGACTCATCGACCTCTAATAACAAATAGGTACATTCTGGAAAGAGGTACAAGTATTTAAAACACGATGCAATCTAGGCTGTTTGGTATCGGGAAGTGTCAAAATAGTCAGCAGCTGGGATTTTGAGTGTTCGTGGAAACCAGCTGATGAGCTTTTCGGAGTGCACAGAGCTCCACGTTCGAAAATCAAGGATATCTTGGCCTTGACGCCCCACATGGACCCTCATAATGAAGCTCATTTGGACTGGCGATGACGCTGGACCTTTTCCACCTCGCGTGCGGCAGCACCAGATGCTGTTCACCCATCTCACCATTTACCATTCGATTCGTCCGCAGCGAGATAGAGCGAGCGTGAACCTGTACCCAGCCGTCCCCCGCACCCGTCATGCGGTTCTCAGCAAAAGCCTCTACAAGGAATGCATGAGGGGGCAAAGTCTCTCTCCCAGTCCCTGGCGGCTCTTCATTCGACAAATCCGCGCCAACCTCTGGAGGGGCATAGACCAACTCGCGCTGCAAGGAGTAGTCGACACCACCTATCCTCTATCTATCCACTATGGTGACTGCTCGCTTTGTCATCCCGGCCGCCGCGTCGCTGGCGCTTGCCGGTTGCCTCGTGGATGCGCATCCACTGAGCCTCAACCCGTTCACGCCCGGTGGTGATGTCATCAAAATGGACGAGGGCCACCCGGCGCGCAGTCAGCTCCCCAAGAAGGGCACGCTCGCGACCAAGGTGGCGTTGCCCAAGATGGAGACCATCGGCGCCGACGTCGAAGAGGTCGCTGGCTGGCTCAACAAGACGACGACCGTCATCACTGACGCTGCCAAGGCGCTTGCCAAGAAACGCAACCTCCTGGCCGGCGAGGACCGCGAGGCCACGGAGCAGAGCAGCAAGGACATTCAGCGTCTCGAGGCCCACTTCAAGACCAAGATGGTCGTCAACTACAAGGAGCTCTCCAAGTACGCAAATGGCGCGGCCGCGCGCCCACCGTGGCCGAGCAGCTACTGGCCCATCTACGAGGACGGCATCAACTATGTCTGGAACGCCAAGGACCCCATGCCGGCGTCGGAGAAGTACGCGCGCGCCTTTGGGCTCGATCCCGCGGCGTTCACCAAGAAGGTCTCGGAAGTGAACGGCATCCTCTCGCAAACCGACCGCACCGTGTGCACGACCGAGAACGACTGTGCCAAGCTCAAGGACGGCTCGGGCTGCTCCAAGCTCAAGGGCGCGGCCACGGGCTACTGTATCCCCAAGTGGTTTGGCATTTGCCACGCGTGGGCACCCGCTGCCATTGAAGAGCGCGAGCCGCGCTGTACCGTGACCAAGAACAATGTGACTTTTGAGCCGCTCGATATCAAGGCGCTAATTACGCAGGCGTACGACGGCTCGCACCTCGAAACTGTTTTCACGGGCACGCGCTTCAACGGCGCCGACGAGCCGCTCAACATGGACACTGATGGGCGCTTCATTGACGCGACGCGGCGCGATCTCGGTCCGGGCTTTTTCCACATTGCTATCACCAACATTATGGGCATTAACAAAAAGTCATTCGTGATTGACGTCACGGCCGGCGCCGAAGTGTGGAACCAGCCCGTGCGGTCGTACGAGACCATCTCGGCCACTGAGATGACGCCCGAGTTTGCGGCCAAGACGTTCTTCCCGCCGCGCACGACCTACATCTTTAACAAGGACGCGTCGACCATTGTGTTTATCCAGCTCAAGTTTTCGTGGATTGTCGAGTCGAACGAGAACGGGCCAATGCTTCCCGACAAGATCGAGACGTACACGCAGTCGGCGTACTACGAGTACCTGCTCGAACTGGACGTGAACGGCAACATTATTGGTGGTGAGTGGGTCCGCAACTCGCGCAAGGAACACCCCGACTTCCTCTGGTTTGCCAAGGGCCAACCGGCCATTGGCTCGGTCGATGCCATCGGCATCAAGTACAAGGACGTGCGTGAGCTGCTCGAAGCCTCGGCCGACTGCAAGCAGATCCCGACCAATGGCACGACGCTCCCGCCGCCCACGAACGCGCCCGAGCCGACGGCGCCGCCGTCGACCGCCCCGCCGCCGACCCCTTCGCCGACCCCGACGCCGACGTCAACGCCGTCCAGGGCACCCAAGCCGGCCGACCAGGCCAACGACGCCGACGGCTCGCGTGGCTCAGGCGCTGGTGATTCGTCGGTCGTGCCTCCCGGCAGTAGCGTGCCCAAGCCGTCGGCCGTGCCAAGCGTGACGAGCAAGAGGCCGCCGCCGATGCCCACGGGCCCGACGCTCCCACCACCGCCGGCGATCGTGCCCGTGCCGACGCCGGCACCGATCCCGTCCAAGGTGCCCGAGGGCAAGGGTACGGTCGCTCCCCTCGTGCCGGCGCCGCCGCCGACCCTGCCCCCGCCCAACAAGACGACGGCCAAGCCCACGCCGGCGCCCGTGCCCAACGACGACGACTCAGTCGATGCCGACGACGACACGCCCGTCAAGCCGTCGACGCTGCCGCCCAAGCCAGCGGCCACGCGCAAGTCCAAGTGCCGGGCCGAGTAATTCTCTATGCTATTGCAGACCAGAGGGTCTGGAGTGTGTTTTTGTCTTAGAAAACGCAGTATGTATGTGGATCACGCGTTTCAAATAGTGTGTTGCGAACCCCCCACCCAAAAATACCATTTTCATCAAGCAGCCATACCACAGTATTCCCCCATGCTTTCACGCCACGAGCAACAGAGTCTCTGTGAGAGAGTACTGCGTACTGTCGAACAGACGCGGCGGCAGCAACTTCACGCGAATCATAGTGATCTCAGTATTAGAGTTGTGGTAGTAGTGCAGGCATCGCCCTGATACTACTACGCTGCTGTGTAGTTTGCAGTTACTCTTTGGCCGCCTTCGCTCGTCCCTCCGGAATGTCTGTCTGGTCGGTGGAACGCGCACGCCTGATAAGGGTACTGCACCGTAAAGCTATGGAGAAGGAAAGGCAGTCGTCAATACACTCTGTGTGCCCCGTCGCCGAGTCTGCCCGGGAACCGCAGGGTTCATGAATACTTGTCTAAACGAACGAAGGAACGACGCATCGACTACAGTCCTTACTGTGTACTAAGTAATGTACTAGTAAAGGAGTAAGACTGACTTGCCTCTCTCGAACGCATCGCTCGCCTCTGCACATGGCATCGCTTTGCACAGACTGCAGCACCAGAATGGGCAGTATTATACTGCCATTTGGGTCACCGCGTCTCTACTGGACCGCCACAGCGGGCAGTCAACGGGCCGTAGAGACGGACGTGTCCACTTCACGCTCGAAATGCCCACAGTCTCACGTGGCCACGGTCTCCGCAAAGCCGTCCCTTGAAAAAGGAGTAATAACAAGCAAGAAAGAAAAAAGAACTAAAGACTGCACCATTCAACATTGATCTAATGTCTCACATCAAGAGAGAAAAACAACGAACGCAGAAAAAACCAAAACTGGAGATTTGTGGACGACCGGACGGTCGTGAAGGAGAGAGCAACCTTCTATCAGTTGCTGCTGCGACCCGCGAGCCACTTCTTGAGCCACTCGGCGATGGCCGAGTACGCATCGTCCGTCTCGTCTCCGGACGAGACCGTGCCAACGTCCGCATCGCCTGCCACGGGCGACGGGGACAGCGTGACAGGCACGACCGACGTGGCGACAGGTGCGCCCGGCGTGGCCGGCGTCAATGCCGGCACGGACGGAGTCGGCGGGAGCGAGCCGGGCATGGGCGCCGGCGCTGGCGCAGCGGGCGCCTGGCCCGCCGGCTTGGGCGTGACCGAGTCGGGCGCATCGAGCTGCTTGCAGTCGGCCGAGGCATCGAGCAGCTCACGCACTTCCTTGTACTTGATGCCAATGTCCGAGACGGCGTCCATGGTCGGCGGCTTGGCCGGGAACCAGAGGAAATCCGGGTGCGTCTTCTTGGACGCACGCACCCACTCTCCACCAATGACATTGCCAGCGGCGTCGAGCTCGAGAATGTACTCGTAGTAGACCGTGGTCGTGTACTGGTCCACCTTGTTCGTGGACACGAGCGGTCCGTTCTCGCCGGCCTCGACCACGTACTGGAACTTGAGCTGGATAAACACGATGCTCGTGGCGGCGGCGTTGAACTGGTAGTTGGGCGTGTTGAAAAAGGTCTGCGAGGCCTGTCCTGGCGTGAGCGTCGTGGCCGACATGACTTCGTAGCCACGCACGGGCTGGTTCCACACCTGCGAGTCCTGGTCCACGTCCACGACGACCGAGGCCTTGCGGATACCGAGGATGTTGACGAGCGCAATGTGGAAAAAGCCGGGGCCCATGTCGCGACGCGTTGCGTCAATGTACCGGTCAAAGTTGTCGAGACGCACGGGCGTGTCCGGGCCGTTGAACCGCGTGCCCGTGAAGATCGTGTCGAGGTTGGCACCGTCGTACATTTGCGTGATGAGCGCCTTGATATCAAACGGCTGGAAGGTCACGCCGTTCTTGGTCACGGCGCAGCGCGGCTCGCGCTCCTCGATGGCCGCCGGTGCCCACGCGTGGCAGACACCAAACCATGTCGGGATACAGAAGCCCGAGGTCTCACCCGTGCGCTTGGCACACGCTGACGAGTCCTTGAGCGGCGCGCAGTCGCTCGTCTGCGTGCACTTTTGGCGCGCGGCCTGCGACAGGATGCCGCTCGTCTGCGAGACCTTCTTGGTGAACTCGACCGGGTCGAGACCGTACGCGCGCGCGTACTTTTCCGAAGGCGGCATGCGGTCGGCGGCGTTCCACACGTAGTTGATGCCATCCTCATACGTGGGCCAGTAGCTGCTCGGCCACGGCGCCGAGGCGCCCGCGCCCTTGGGGTACTTGGCGAGCTCGGCGTAGTTGACAATCATCTTGGCGCCAAAGAATGTCTCGAGACGCTGAATGTCGGTCGAGCTCGTGGCCTCGCGGGATTCCGAGTCGGCGCGGGTCTCGTTGCCCGAGACCATGAGCGCCAGCGAGTCGGCGGGCGGCTCCGAGCCAAACGCCGGGTGGTTGTGGCGCAGCGGGATGATGTCGCCGCCGGGCGTGTACGGGTTGGACGTGAACGCCGCGGCGTTCACCGACTCGCTGAAGACGGCGATGGCTGCGAACACCGTAAGCGCGAAGAACTGTGGGCGCATCATTGGAGACTATGGAAAAATGGGTCCTGTATGCAGATGGATGTATGAGCTGTGAAAAGCAGGACTGAACGACTCGAGTCGGTGTCGGTTTGCGGCGCGGAGAGGCGTGCACTTGCTAGTGGCACAGCAAGTTTGGAAATACCGGGACCGGACCAATCAAGTGTACAGTACAATATGCCGGATTTTGCCTGTAGAGGATCTGGAAGCCGCAGGACCGGGTGATCTATCATGCCGACAGCCGCGAGTAACGAGAAAGAGAGCGGCTCACCAGGTGGCATGGTGAGAATCGAGACAACGCTCCGGTTCCGCACAACTCGCTCTCTCTCGGCACTCGGTGGCACAGTGTCTGCCCAGCAGCTCACGATCCAGCTGGAAAGCCGCAATCTGGTGGATGTGTAGGCTCCTTTACCGTGGCGCTGTCGGGTTCATCCAAGAAACGGCAACAGAGACAAAAAACTGAAACTCGGACTGATCGAGAGACCATCACTCTTGCTGAGCTATTCGGTTCCGCTGACTCTTCACCGGAACAACACCGAATGTTGTCCCTGAGCATTGCACTGAGCGTTGTGACTCTCAAGCAATAAATAGACGGAGAGATCACTGATCTCCAATCGGTGACGGTCATGTCAGCGTCTCGATCACCACATAAAGTGTGTGTGACACATATCTACTGTGTTCCCCAGGGTCAGCAGTGTTGTGCAGTTTATCAGATCACACCCTGTCGCCAAGGTCTCTCCGAGTAAATACGGATACCAAAACTCTGTTAACACTGGAGAGCCTCATGCACAGTATTGCCGTATTCACATTGACGCTGTCACCGTGATGAGCCGGGGCTATGAATACAGTCAATCGAGTCGGACCTGGACCACCAGTCAGGTCATATCGATCTCCCAGTCGACTGCATGAGTGCTAAACCTCAGTGCAGGTGGCTTCGAGTATCAAAGTTCGATAGCGCCACACAGCTCGCAAACTAATACTTTCTGGAGAGAGCCCGACGCCGTTCGTCAAGCACAAGCACACTTGACAGACTTGCATTTTCCACTCCAGCATTGAATTGTGTAAAAAGCGCGAGGGGCCTTTGTTTCGGGAAGTGTCGGAAGAAACAAACCCAGTGAACTACGAAATCTTCCTGACAAGTTGTCTATCAGCTGCGGACAGTCCCGTTCAGGCACCTGCTGTACAGTACCTCTACTATGTGTCGATGTATCCATTCACTTTTACTCCTGCGCCGGCGAATGCGAAGGCGCGGCGACCACATCCTGCGGACGCACCATGACGCCATGGCGTGGCTTGCACGTAAAGTACCGTACGCCCTTGAGCGTCCCATCGTTTTTGCCCTCGGACTCATCCAGTTCAACGCCGAGAAACTCTCCCTTGGCGTAGTGCACCGTGCCGACAAACTTGACGCTCTATGCACATGAAGTCACAGAAGGAATGAAGTCAGTCATCTTGGTCAACACCACCGGACACTTGGGGGAAAGGAGTTAGCACAGCACGCACGCCGAGATGCTTGCCGTGCACTGCCACACGACTGTTAATCAAGATGGCGGTGGGACATTCGTTGAATCGTTTGTCATCGTCTTGATTTCCTGAATCCTGTGGCGTCGCCTCGGAAGAAGACGCTGGCTTTTGGTCGTCGTCGGGAGCGTCCTCCCAATCACTGACTTCCTCCACGTCGTCGTCGCTGGTCTCGACGCGTCGAGTCGCTGCTTTCTTCCCCCTGCTCTTGGTGCCTTTCGCCTTGCGAGGGCCTCGTCCTCCGCCCACCAAGTCAAAGAGGTCGTCATCCGACGCACCCGCAAAGAGATGCATCATCTCTTCCATGAGATCTTCTTCCATATCGTTCCTATCCACAGTGTAGTAAGTCAGCTCTATCCATCGCGTCGGACCAAAACAGAAACCACGTACAGCTCCGGGTCGTTCATGGACATGCCCATAAACTGCTCAAACAGCATCATTTCGGGGTCAATGAAATCGTCCATTCCGCCAAACATGTTGCGTCCGCGCTGCTTGCCCAGCGGCGCTTTGCGGCGGCGAGACTTGCCCAATGGCACGGCCACCTTGGGCTGGGGCTCCGCCTCTGTCGGCGTCGCCGCTGCTGCTGCCGTTGCCGTCGTCGTCTCGGGTGCCGTAGCTTTTTTCTTCTTTTTGTTTTTCTTCTTCTTGTTGCTTTTGCCCACCGCGGGTCCAAACATCATCTCAAACATCATGAGCATTTCTTCGAAGGTCGGCTCGAGATCGTCAAAGTCCATGCCGCCAAAGCCAAACTCATCGTCGTCGTCAAAGCCGTGAAAGCCAGCGACGCCATCGTCACAATTCTCGTCGTCATAGAAGAAGCTGCCGCGCTGGTTGCCGCCGTGCTTGTGGAAATCGCAAATCTTTTTGTACGCTGCCGAAATCTCCTGGAACTTGGCGGTCGCCTCGGCGTGCGGGTTCTTGTCCGGGTGGAACTGGAGCGCCAGCCTGCGGTACGCCGTGCGGGCCTCGTCCTCGCTCGCCCCGTGGGTCACGCCCAGCGTCGTGTACGCCTGCCGTACCGTCATCCTCATGGCGTCGTCGCCTGGTGTGTTTACCAGTCACCACGACCTTTTGAAGAATGCCACAATGGTGGCAAAGCATCCAGTCATTGGCTGAAAATAAGCAATGCAGTTCTTGATTGGCTATAATTTACGGTCATTGCGTAGAAATGGCGGGAAGCCATGCAAAATGAACTCACATGGTGGTTGTAATACATGCTCTTTTCTGTATTCACATGGTGGAGTGAGTCGACCACAACGTCTACTCGCTTTGGATCTGCTAACAAAATGGTCCTAAATACTTCCCTTCTTTTCGTCTGATCACTGCTGCGCGACGAGCGAGTGTCTCTGGTCGTCGTTGTCGTCTCTCTGATCTCGCGGACGGCAGGCCGAGGACGACGAATCAACGGCACCGCCATTGGGCCTTTCATTGGCGCTGGAGCACAGCGGGATGCTGCAGTCCACTTCCATGCAGATGCTCGCGTGGGAGCGTACGATCGAGTGCCACAGCTGACACGCGCCGCACCGTTCGGCAACGTGGCCCGGTTTGTTTGCCATGGCGACGAGATGGGCCGACACCTTGTTCATGAAGCCTCGCGTCGACACACAGAGGGGGTTGCTACACCCGGATGGCGAGCAACGGGAGACGTGTTCAAGTCCACGCACGACGGAGCGTATCTTGTCGGACGATGCGGGTGGAGGAGCCACGGGGCGCAACGCTGGACTTGAGCTTGGTATAGCGGCACCAGCTGAGGCGGATCCGGCTGCGTTCGCCGTGACTTCCCCCACTGAGCACGGGCTCGACGGCGCGTCTCGACGCACGCGCTTGACGCCAGAAGGAACCACGAATTTGAGCGAATTGTTACCAACCGCTTTCGCCTGCAAATTCCCGACAGGGTTCATTGTCTGTGGCCGTGATGAGGAGAGATCATACTGGTTCATCGTATTCGGTAATGAAAGTGCCGATGCAGACGAAGAAGACGCCAATGACGGTGATAGAAAAGTCAGCAGCGGCGACGGCAGTGGCGACAGCGCTTCCAGTGAACGCTTGCGTGCCGTCGTATCCAATAAAATCGAATTGTTTCCACGCACAGAGGTGCCCTCCACTCGCACCAACGAAAACGAGGCTTGTGCGACTCGCGACGGAGTTATCGACGCCATTTGCAGGCCCATTGTGGGCGGAATTCTACCAGCACGCGAATCCGCGCCGCCGGCGCCCGAGGACCCCGACGGCATCGTAGCTTCGCGGCTGTTCGCCGAGTTCTGCACCTCCAGACACCGGGATTTTTGGGTGAGCCATCCGCACAGAATCATTAGTGAGTACATATACAGCAGCATGGACGCACCATTGCCGTTCCATCGGACGACGAACGAGGCGGCGACAGCTTGGCCGCGATGCGATCGATGCTTGATGGTCTTTGGGTCTTCTTGGGGTTCTTGCCCGGCTCCCAATTGGCAACTGGGAAGAAGCGACAGTCAACGGGAAGCTTACCGGCAAAAGTCACAGCGATTGCGTAATTTACGAAGGGCCAGGGTACACTATTCTCTTGGTTTCTGTATAGCCAACAGTGTTGCCAATCATGACAAGATGAAAGAAATGCGTCATTTTTGAGAATCAGAATGATCGTCTGTGTGACAGACCGAACGTTCACAGAAAGTTTGCATGGCTTGCTCATCCAGACGGCTGCAACAAACTGTGAAATCCAATATGCAACACATTTAGTATAGAAAGTGTATTTCGAGTGATGGTCTTCAGATTGTGAATGATGGTACAATGCAGCCATACATCGTTTAAGGGTTCTAGTTTCGGGCCATGTACTGGTCGCGCACTGGCACAGCGGTCTTGCAGTTGTCCGTGAAGAGCCCATCGATACCAAGCTCAAAGAACTGAAGATACTCCAGCTTCGGGTCGTTCTTGTAGTCGACCGCGAGGCGGTACGGCTCATCGCGGAACGTCCATGTGTGGATCTTGAGCCCAGCGGCGTGGATGTCCTTGAAAAGCTGCGGGTTCGCCGTGACCTTGAAGTCGGCGTCCGTCACTTTCCCGTCCCCGTTCGCGTCTGCGGCCTTTCCCGCGTCGTCGAGCTTCACCGCAACGTGGTTCACGAGGTACCGCTTGTATGGCGCGATGATGTCAGCGTACGACGCGACTTCCTTGAGACCCGCCGGCGTGACCATGTCGAGGTACGAGCCGTCGCGGCCGGCGACAGTCCAGTCGTACGGCTTGCTGTCAGCACGGATGACGCCCGTCTTGGGGTCGATCGAGCCGCTGTTGACGAGCTGGGCGAGCTGCACCTTGGTCTTCGATCGCAGTGCCTTGAGGTTGGCCTGCTCAAACGACTGGATGATGACCGGTGCGTTCGCGTCGTTCCAACCGGCCTTTTCCAGCGTCTCCAAAATCTTCTCTTCGAGCGCCAGTCCGATGTTTCGGTGGTAGATGGAGTGCTTGGTCTCTGGGTAGATGCCGATCACGCGTCCCTTCTCCTTGGCCTTGCTCTTGGCGAGCGCAATGACTTCGTCAAACGTCGGGATCTTGAACTTGCCATTGAAACTCTGGTCGCGCTCGGGCAGCGGCTGGATCGCGCCGATGGTCTTGAGCTCTGCGAGCGTAAAGTCGCTCACGAAGAAACCTACTTCCGAAACGCCGTCGATCGTGGCGTTGCGCTTGCGGCTCGCAAACTCGGGACGACTCGAGACGTCGGTCGTGGCGATGATGTTGGGCTCGTGGCGTGCGACGAGCACACCGTCCTTGGTCATCACGAGGTCCGGCTCGATAAAGTCGACGCCCGATTCGATCGCGAGCGTGTAGCCTTCGATCGTATGGTCGGGCATGTAGCCGGAGGCACCACGGTGGCCGACGATGAGCGGACGCGTCTTGGTTGGCGGTGTGGCACCCCCATCGTCGCAGACCTGACCGGCCGATGCGACCGCGGCAAAGGCCGCGGCGAGCAGCGTGGCGTAACTAACCTTTGCCATGTTGACAGAGCCGAGAATGGAGGAAGAAGCTGGTCTTGGCGAAAATCGAGGAATGCACGTGCGCAGCAGGCTGGGTCACCCGTGCAGGAACGACTGATCCGATGCTGTTTGTTATTGTTCCGTCCCTTCACACCACGGAGGTTCAAGGGGGATGACAGATTCAACCAAACGTGGACAGCCTGGGCAATTACGCGCGCATCCACCTTGACGTCAGCACGCATGCGGGAAAGTCGAGTTGCAAGAGATTCATTCAGCGGTCTGATTGAAGCCGCGTGCCCTCTGAATAAAGGCATGAAACAATGGGATTATGGTCACTTTATTATATGCTGACCTCGCTTTAGTAATAGTGTTCTACAAGCATTGTCTTGCCTAATTAAGCTCGAGATGCTGCAGATTCGTTATCCGGAACTACCAAGATGCGTCAGGAGGAGTTCAGAATGTGTCTGTGGCATTTGACCACGCAAAAGGGGCGTGCACGTCTACTAAGAGCCCGTTTGGCACCGTGCTCGACTTTGGCGATCGATATGTGAGCGAGCGCGTCATGGTCAGTGCCGCTCGACGGTCGGTGGTGTGTGGAGCGGCGGCGACAGCACCGAGGTTACACTTCGCAGCAGCCTCGAAAAGAGGGGGCATTTCGTGGCCCACCTCCTAGCAATCGTAGCAGCACAGTGCCGTGGCCTTGGCGAGGGAAACCCGCCCCATCGCGGCGCATTGGATGTCCTGTGACGCGTCCGTGTGGCTCCTCAACAGGAGGGGAAAGGAGAACTGTGATCATGCCTCGAATTCGATCGATACCTGAGCGATGGTACATTGTACCTCGGTGATGGTACCTCTCCCAGTTGGAGAGCTCTCTTGTTGAAGTGCGGCGAGCGTCTGTCTCTGCAGCACGAGGGGTGCCCGCAACGCCGCCGCCGTTGCGGATCACGCGCAGAAGCGCCGCCGCAGGAGAGAGAGAGAGAGAGAGCGAAACATATTTGATGAGGTTTGGGGGGATACTACAGAGAGAGTCTGTGTCTCTGTGTGTGTGGAGGTCCTACATGCTACTTGCTGCTACTACTATGGACTTCTTTTTCTCTTTCTTCTGTATCTTTTTTTTTTTTTT
>JAADVZ010001029.1:0-10509 GCA_023335925.1 Pythium phragmitis | reverse complement strand
TCTCTCTCTCTCTCTCTCTCTCTCTCTCTCTCTCTCTCTGGTCCTCCCCTTGGTCGGCCACGTAGTTTACGAGGACGAGTCTCTCGCGATCACTTCCCCCTCTTGATGGCGGGACTTTGCGCTCGCCGATTGACAGGGAGAGGGAGGCACAGCGTTGCGAAAGATAGTTCAGGTCAAAACCCGTGGGCCGGAGGTCGCAAACCCGTGGGTTCGATCGGTGTCCATCTTTTCGTCCACCACAGTCCACTGAGGATCCACCACTTTCCACCAAGAGACCATGGGGCTCTCCCTCGTCAAATAGGGGTAGGGCCGTCGGTTGCGTCCGCTAGCAGAAGTGTATCCACTCTGACAGACATACGGTGCCGGACAGTCCAGCTGGTGATCCGCACGGAAACCCCCCAAGAGCTATTGGGAGGACATTTGGGGTCTTCAGTGTGGATCACCATCTTGACAATGACGGTTCGTTCGAGAGGCTCCCATCCGATGACGTTGTGGTCCTCGAGGCTTTCGCGGTACCGGTACCGTGCTGTAATAGATGTGGATGATTCTCACACCTTGTGGATCCACATGCGCTGTGTCTCTACTGGCAGTCTCTTCTCCCACAACTGAACAGCACTCGCTCCCAATGGGAGCAAGTGCTGTCCCATGGAGCTACATGGATGTGAGTGTTGACGACACTATCAGTGGATTGGGAATGGGGTGCTTGGCTGATGCGGTGGAAAATGGAGCTATGGATGTGATATCCTATGAATATGGCTACATTTTGAGTAGGAAAAAGCAACGCCGCCACTAATCACTGTACTTCGGAGTACTACAGTACGACGTCGCCCTCAACGGGGAGAGACGTTGTCTAAGGAACGCGACAAACCTGCGCGAGTTGAGAGTCTCAACTCGCGCAGATTTATCAGTGTACGGCGACTCAAACCCCCATGTCCTCAATCAAACTGTCTCGAGTGCACGGCACATCACTTCAAGGATTGGTCCGTGTCCAGACCCTACGCGAGCGTGTCGCCGTCGCTACACCACCGATCTTGAGGAGCTTGCTGTCAACAAGCACCGTTCCGGCGTTATGACGTGCATTTCTGGGTTGAGAAATTCGGCTTTGTCACAGACGTTCTACAAGAGCAATGTCAAACCGATCGCGCGGTCAGGGACGATCAGCTGGATCGTCTGGGTCGCATCAATCGTTTGGACCAGTAGCTCGGGATGTTGAGCTGTGCAAGCGTGTGCTTTGACGGCCACTCACTTCTTCGACCTTCTGGACAAGTTCATCCGGCTTACTATGAACGAACTGGACGCTGTCGAGTCCTGATTGACGACGAGTCCCTTTTGCAGATGACTCGGAGTGTTCTGCACTGCACGCACTGCTCTCTGTACAATTAGCCCTCTGTGGACTGTGCTGGTAGACCGCGTAATTTGTCAGCATCAAGGGTATATTTCAGAGCAACAGCTTCGAGAAACGGGAGTTCACTTGGGCTGACAGCTAGCCTCGCAGTCAGTTTTTCATCGTGCGGCGCTTTAGCATCGTTCAAAGATGCGGTAGAGCTTGGTTAGACACGCCACAGGCCGCAGAATCGTGTTGTCATTGAGTTCGTCTGGTGGGGAGAATGGCAGCAGCGCTGCACCATTGCCACCGTTCGTCTTCGACTCGTTCGTGTTCTTGAGTGCTGGGAAAATCACATGCTCGAGCACGAGCGCACTGCGCTCGGGGTGGCTCGGGTACCAGAGCTCGCTGTACCATTGGGCGAGTACGTGGGCGACGTTGTCAAAGCATGGCTGCTCTTCGTCCCATTGGACCTCGGTCGCCAATCGAAAGACAAACTCCGGGAGCGAGTGGAGCGACGGCTCGTGGTCGCCCAGGAGCCGCGGCAGCGAGCGTAGCATGCCGCGGGCGTCAATGTCGACCGCAAAGTACTCGGCGAGCATCGGCCCGTTTGTCACGAGAAGCAGTTTCATCTCATCGGCGAGTTGGTCGCGCGGGCCGTCTTCCGGGTCGTAGCCGCTGCGCGGGTTGCCGAGTGCCTCGTACACGAGCTCATACACGGATAGTGGCACAGGCAGCTGGAAGGCACGGAACATCCCGAACTGCTGCAATGTCTTCTCGTAAAAGAGGTGGAACGCAACGTCCCGGTGGCGAACGAGGTAGAGTTTGGTGCGGTACTGGATCAGCGAGTGGTGGCGGTTCACGACGCCCACAAAGCTGTGGCCGCGGAAGAGCTATACGGTACGTACACACACAGTAGAAGTAAATACCACTGCCATTCGTAGTGCCTTTTTCTGGATGTTTACCTTTTCCAGCGCACGGCTGCAGCGTCGAGTGATCCGTTGACGCAGTGTCTGCACACTCGTGAGTTGCTGAGCGTCTTGAGTCGCGGCCAGGAGACTCTCTCGACGCGATGGCGAGGCTTCGTCCTCGGATTCGAGTTCTGGATGAGATCATAGGTCATCGCACATTGAGTCAATTCGAAACAAGATCCGTTAGTACGATATGTACTGCCGGAGGAAAGACCCGTACCAGCTGAAGCGGTAGCTTCGGCATCAAATGTGTCCGAGAGACGACGCTTCTTGCTACTGTGCGGTGGCTCTGCAGCGCTCGCACCACTTGGGCTGACTGGAGAGTTCTCCTCATTTGTAGAGACCACCTGCTCTATGGCGTCTTCTGCCTGCGACATGGTAATCTGTGAACTGCGCTGCGACTCCAGGAAAAAGTACTTATCGATCGTGTTCGAGCGGTGGTCCGTGCGCACAAGCTTCTGGGGTGCCTACAGGACGAGAGCACAATGGATCAGTATTACATATACGAGTCGCAAGCATGGATCGACCACTTGCAGTACCTTGTCTGCGTGATACTTTTTCGACTCGGGGGTCGCGCGCTGGCTCAAGTTGACTTCAATCGACTGCGACGCGGGGGCAGCCGCTGGCTCCTGCGCACCAACTTCTTCTTCTGCTTCTTCGTTTTCGCGATCATCCTCCTCATCGGGATCGTCATCACTTTCAATTGCAGCCGCGCGAGTGGACGAAGGCGCCGCCGTCAAAGGCAGCGAATTGCGGTCGTTCTTGGTCTTGAGCTCGCTTTGCACCATCATGGTCGTGATGGGCTGCACAACAAACGCACGGCTCTCGTTGCTACCCTTGAGCTTCTTCTCGAGCTCGCGCGACACGGCCTCGACAATCACTTCTTCGTACAGGAACTGCACCTCGCGCTTGGTCGGGTGAACGTTGACGTCCAGATTTTGCGGTGGCATCTGGAGACTCATGTACACAAACGGGTGCGTGTGCTTGGGCAGATATAGCGAGTACACGTACTCACATGCTCGCTTAAGCGACGCACACTCGACGAGACGATCATTGATGAAGAGGATAAACTGGCTCGACTTGAGGCTGTTCCAAAAAGCACAAGCGTATCAGCATCCGCACCCGCAATCCACTTGAATCCATGCTAAAACCCACTTGTAGTTGGCATTGCTGACCCACGCATGGACCGTGAACTCGAGATCACGGTGCGGCGGCGCTGGTGCGTGGACACACTCCAACTCGAGCAGTTCGCTCGCGAGTTTACTACCAAAGATCTGCTTGATCACGTCCAGTTGCGAGTTGCTCGCGAGCGTGTTGACGTCGCACGACGGCTCACGGTGCTACACTCGTGCGGATCATAGAGACCAGTTATCAGATACACCGAACCGGGATTCTCTGGGTCTGGGTCATTAATCGCTTCGCACCTTTTTGCAGACAAACCCGACTTGGCGGCCGCCAAAGTGGACGGCGTACCGCTGCACGACCTCGACGATGCGCTGATATTGCTCCGACGTATTCTTGAAGGCCTGGCGCCGCGTCGAGAGATTGTAAAAGAGGTCTTCGACAAGAATCTGCGTGCCGTTCTTGCCCGCGCAGGGCACGGGATCGCTCGAGGCGCCGGGCTTTTTCGCGACCAGCTTGCCGTCACGGTAATGCGCTCTGTTCCCCCCCACGCAAGAAACGAATAGAGAAGTTAGAGTCCTCCCTTACGCACGTGGAGAAACCCACAGCAAGCAAGCAAGCAGCAAACGCACTTGTAGGCGCAGGACTGGTCGGCCGTCTTGGAGGTGATGGTCACATGGGCGACGTGGGAGACGCTCGCGAGCGCTTCGCCGCGAAAGCCAAACGACGCGATCTGGCGCAGATCCTCAAACGTGCGCAGCTTGCTGGTTGTGAACCGCTCACATACAATCTCCAAATCGCCGCGGTGGATGCCTTTACCGTTGTCCTGGATCTGGAGCATTTTAAGTCCGCCCTGGCTCACGGAAACCGAGATTTGCGTCGCGCCGGCGTCGAGCGAGTTCTCGAGCAGTTCCTTGAGCGCGTTCGCGGGGCGGTGGATGACCTCCCCCGCGGCGATGCGGTTCACGACGTCGGTCGGCAACCGCTCGATGCGTGCGGCCATGGTCACAGAGAGACGCGTGAGGGTAGCGTGTATGCCGGTGGAGGACCGCAGATGCGGAGACGCAGCGATTGGGGGGCTTTGGTTCTTTATGGCGATGAGTGAGTCCTTTCTTGGAGGGAACGTCACTGATTGGCTGATATTTTTTATTTAGTCAGAAATATGATATCCAAGATTGGTATTCGTTATGAGAGAGAATTGGTCGCACGTCACAGACAATAATTGACAGGGGGAGAAAACCCCATGATGGCCAAGGTGGAGACGGGGACGGCACCGGAAGCCGTTCGCTTCCGCGTGCACAAGGGCGCCAAGTTCCTCTTCGAGTGCGAGATCGCGCGCGAAGACGTGTTGCCCGAGGAGTTGCAGCGCCAGTGTGTGCGCGCCGACGAAATGGGTCTCTTGCGGTGCGATTCTTGGGGTTGTCTAAGAAATCGGACATGATGGCATTAGCTCACAATAAATGACCGGGTATTATAGAAACGTGGACATTGCGATCACCAAGCGCCTCAACATCGTCGAGGTCGACCGCATGATTGCCTGCTGTCGTCAGCATGTTGGTTGCAGCGTTTACAGATCCAATTCTACATGGAGCGACTTAACTAAACAGGGTGGATGATTGTGTAGCCGCCCCAGGCGATGGTCGCCCCCACGGCTTCGGACCGAGCCGCGTTTGAAGACTTTGTTGTCTACCTCAAGCAGCGTGAGCGCGTACGTTATAGAGTGGCATGTCTATGCCTTGCAATGGTTGGGCTCACTTGATGTCTTGTGGTGGGATGTGTAGGCTGGTGTTGGGTCGATTGGTCCGGGCATGCTCGTGATGCTCATCCCTCTGCAGACCCGAAACGACTACTTACGCTGCCAAATCGTGAATACGGCCACGACCGTCGGCGAGATTGGTGCGCAGGTTACCTCGGTGTTTGCCCCGGCGATCGACCAACGACCGTCCGACGTTGCTCTATCTGTGGCGCCGCAGCCACCACCACCACCACCAACTGAAACGCTCTCGGATGGATCGTCCGTCACCGCGGCCGTGAAGAGTGCAGCAGGGAGCACTCCTGCAAGCGTGGAGCCTCAAGCGGAGCCAGCTAATGGGCATGGCAGTGGGGCAGTCGAGGACGAGCAAGAGAACCATACTACCGAGGCCGACAAGGGTGATGATCCGTTTGCCAAGCTGCGCCACGAGCACGCGGCGTTCAATGCCTTCTACCACCACGTACTGCTCGAGTGGAGCACGAAACCATCGGATACGATCGAGAACTCGGGGGCCCATGAACTGCCGCATCGACAATGACCCCACAGTTTCAATGCCGTCTATTCATTCTATGAGAGACAATCGCGAACAAACAAACTCGCTACACTGCTCGCACGGCGTCCATCTCACGGAGCTCCTTGGGGATCCGCGCCGTCGTGATCTCGATCCCCCTGTCCTTGATCTACACGTACAGCATGGATTGAGCCATTGGTTCCAGTCCCTCACAACTCACAAAAACAAAAGACACTTACAATGACGTCGTCTTCAATGCGGATGCCAATGCCTCGGAATTCCTTGGGCAGATTCTGGTCGTTCTGGGGCAAGTACACACCCGGCTCGACCGTGACGACCATGCCTGGACGAAGCGGCACCGACCGCGAGACATTGGGCGTGTCGTGGACGTCCATACCCAAGTAGTGGCCAATATGGGTCGGGTTGTACCGGTGCAAGTCGCGCATCGTCGACTTTGGACCGAGAACTCCAAACTGGCGAAGTCCGTCGGTCATCAACCGCGATGCAAACGCGTGCAGCTGGTCCAGTGAGATCGACTGGCCCGTCGTGAGCTGCGTCTCGAGGTGCTGTAGACTTTGCTTCTGGACATCCAACGTAAACTCGTACAGATCCTTCTGCGCTGTCGAAAGGGAAGCCGAGCTCGTCACTGGCCACGTGCGGGTAATGTCACTGACGTAGTACCCGGGCACTTCGCACCCAGAGTCGACGAGCACGAGGTCGTTAGGCTGCAACACGTTTCGCTTGGACAGGTAGTGAATAACGGCGGCGTTGGCGCCCGCGCCCACGACACACGGGAACGACGTCCACAACGCCCCCTGGCGTTTGCAGTGGGCCTCAAACTCGGCCGCGAGTGCGAGCTCCGTCATGTGTGGGCGCGTCTTTTCCATCATCGCGAGAAATCCACCGACCGCAATCTCCCCAGCATATCGCATGCGGTTCAATTCGTTCTCAGACTTGACGGCGCGCAGCTGCTCGACGAAAAAATTGCCCGCGAAAAACTTGCTGTGGAAGCTGGTCGTTGCCTTGAGGAAAGATGGCGGGTACACGCCCGGCGACGGGTCCATGACGTAGATTTGCTGGAGGCCCGTGAGCATTTTGGTGAGCTGCTGCTCCATGTCGCCGAGCTGGAAGGCGTCGTCGGCGCCGTACTTGGACTTGGCGCCGTCGAGACCGACGCGGGCACCGTCCCATTGCTCACTACACCGTCATACATTATACAAGCGATGAGTTGAGAACCGAGCTTGAAGAGACGAAAGGATGGACCAACCTATGGGCGTCACGTGGGAGCACGAAGAGAATGAACGACGTCTTCAGCTGCGTCTTGAGAAACACGGCGACGGCGTCGGGCTCTTCCAGGCCCGTGAGGTACATAAAGTTGGAGTTCTGGCGGAACTCGTACGGAATATCGTGGGTCATGTACTTGGTCGACGCCGCGTTCACCTATCCAACGGTCAATAGCTCCAGTCAGCAACATCTCTCACAAAAGATAGCAATAGCAGAAGTGCACCCTACAATGAGTGCTGAGTTGTCCGGCAGAGAGTCGAGCAACTGCTTGCGGCGGAACTGGAATTCATCCGCTGGGAGACCTGCGGACAGGAAGAGAAAATCCACGAGCGTCAGTACTGTGCCGGGCTCCAGTTCGTGCGTAAGTTGTCTGTCCCCACTCACCTGGCTGAAGATGGCCTTCATGAACCGTGAATGGGTTCCCCTGCGCCTGCCCATGCATCAAACCGAGTGCATGGCCTGAGATGGCACGCGCTGAACCCACTCGGCGGGCGGTGGTCACGCCTGCGCGCAGAGCGGACCGCCGGAACGCACGCACGGCCATCATGATTGCTCGATCCAGATCTGTCCGCATCAAAGCGAACAACCAGCTTCGATTTTTGAGGTCGTAAGAATGTTGCACGAATGTTGCACGAAATGTTTGAACCGTCATGCGTGAACCGGTTCGACCTCTGGATGAACCGTGGACCGATCTGACGCCAATTGGTTGGTCTCGTTGGAGCTCTGTGAAAAGCTACGGCACGCACAGCCAAGAAGTTGCAGAGGAAGCGTATTGACACCAACTCGCTTTGATCGAGACGCCAGCGGCCAGAGAGAAAGCAAGAGAAACCCCTTCTGCCGTCGCGCGCCGTTTGCATAGAAATCCATCACCATGCCTCAGCACGAGCATATGGAGATGCACAAGAAGCGCCATGGCGTGCGCATGGACGCGGTCGAGAAGAAGCGCAAGAAGGAGGCCCGTGAAGTCCACCGCCGCTCGCAATTCGCGCAAAAGGTCCATGGTCTGCGTGCCAAGCTGTACAACCAGAAGCGCTTCAAGGAGAAGGCCGCGATGAAGAAGACGCTCGCGCTCCACCAGGAACGCACGAACAAGCATGGTAACGATGACAACATTCCGGACGGTGCCGTGCCGTCGTACCTGCTCGACCGTGAAGGCGTGTCGCGTGCCAAGGTGCTGAGTAACACGGTCAAGCAGAAGCGAAAGGAGAAGGCCGGCAAGTGGGAGGTGCCGATCCCCAAGGTCAAGCCCATTGCCGATGACGAAATGTTTAAGGTGCTGCGGTCGGGCAAGCGCCGCAACAAGGCCTGGAAGCGCATGATCACCAAGGCGACGTTTGTGGGCGAGAACTTCACGCGGAAGCCGCCAAAGTACGAACGCTTTATCCGCCCGAGCGCGATGCGGTTCAAGAAGGCCCACGTGACCCACCCGGAACTCAAGACTACGTTCCAGCTCGACATTATCGGTGTCAAGAAGAACCCGCAGAGTGCGCTGTACACACAACTGGGCGTCATGACGAAAGGAACGATCATTGAAGTGAACGTGAGCGAGCTCGGACTGGTCACGACGACCGGCAAGGTCGTCTGGGGCAAGTACGCGCAGGTCACGAACGTGCCGGAAAACGACGGCTGCATCAACGCCGTGCTGCTCGTGTAAACGCATCGTGTCTCCAGTTCTCCATATCCGAATATAGTACCTGAATATCTACAGCTCCTTTCATTTGCTCTGTCTCCGCCGTGCTTTCGACAAGAGATCATGTACAGCTGACTGCATCAGAGGGATTCTGTTTGTATTAATGACGTGCAGCTTTTAGGCGCCTTTGGTTCTGGTTTAGTACTTTTCGACGAGTCCGACGTACGCGAGCCCCGAGTCGGCGCAGGCCGCGAGGAGCGCGTACTTTCCGCCCTCCTTTTGGAGCTTGTTCGAGGCCGTGTTGACGAGACGGCTGCCCGTGGCACCAAACGGGTGACCCAGCGTCAGCGACCCGCCCCACGTGTTGAGCTTCTCACGCGGCACGCGGCCGACGGGCTTGTCCAGGCCAAAGAGCTCCTTGCAGGCGTCGGCCGACTCGAGCGCGTTCAAGTTGGCGAGGACCTGACCAGCAAACGCCTCGTGGATCTCAAAGTAGTCAATGTCGTCGAGCGTGAGCTTGTGCTTGGCGAGGATCTGCTGGATGCCAAAGGCCGGACCAAGCAGCAAATCCTCAAACGGATCCACACCGACAAACGTCCAGTCCGTGAGCACCGACTTGGGCTTGTAGCCAAGCTCCAGGGCTTTCTCCTCCGACATGATGAGCGTCGCGGCCGCACCGTCCGTCAAGAACGACGAGTTGGCGGCCGTGTGGGTGCCGTGCGGCTTGATAAAGGCCGGCTTGAGCTTGGAAATCTTCTCATACGTCGACTCGGCGTTGATGCCGTTCTCCTCTGTGGAGCCCTTGTACGGCAAGATCTCGCCCTTGTACTTGCCCTCGGCATGGGCCTTGGCGGCCTTTTGGTGGGCGTCGATCGTGTACTCGTCCATGTCCTTGCGGGTCACACCAAAGCGGGTCGCGAGGCGATCACTCGACGAGCCCATAATCTCCTTCGTGTGGAAGTTCTGGATCGCCGGTGCCTCAGGCGCGAGGTCACTGAGCTTGAGCCCCTTGAGCAGCTTGAGCATGCCGGGCACGCCGGCCTTGCTGGCCTTAGCAACGCCAAGGAGACGCTGGCGCACGGGACGCGAGTACCGGATCGGCACGTCCGAGAACGTCTCGACGCCACCGGCGAGCACAACATCGGCCTTGCCGGCAAGAATCTTTTCCGCGCCCGTGCAGATCGCTTGGCTCGACGAGATACACGCCATCGTGACCGTGTGGGCGGGCACGTGCTTGGGGATGCCGGCGCCAAGCGCTGCCTCACGCGCAATGTTGGAGGTACGCACCTCCTGGATGACTGTGCCACCGAGCACATAGTCGACCTTGCTCGGGTCCAGCGCAGCCTTGTTGAGCACGCCCTTGTAGGCGTCGCGGAGCATGTCGTACGCGAGCGCGTCCTTGTAGATCGTGCCCGACTTGGCGAACGGAAGGCGCACGCCGTCGACCACGACGACGCGCTTGGGCTTGGCCGCGGCCTTGCTGAAGGAGCGTGCCTGTGTGAGCAGCGAGCGGCGAGCGTGAAGCATGGTGGAGATGAGTTTGTCGGTGGGTCTCGCGGGGGAAATTGCAGAGTCGCTTCAGGAGGCGAACCCGTGTTGCTGAGCTCGTCGCCGTCAAAGATCGGGTTCACGTCCAAAAACGGAAGTTGGTTCGATGAAAAACCTCAGGAGACGAAACACGGATCCAAGAATTGTGGCTTCTACTCTGTAATGTTTGTGTGTCCTTTCGTGGTCATCGATGAAAAACCTTGAGGTTTAATGATATAACCTTGCAAACGGCAACTTTTTGTAGCGAAACAAGAGATGCCGACGTGAAGGGACGTGCGTGTCACTCTTTCAGATTGAAGTGCGCGACGTAAATCGCCCGTTGAAGACGTATAAGAGAGAGAGAGAGAGAGAGAGAGAGAGAGAGAG
>JAADVZ010001028.1:0-10518 GCA_023335925.1 Pythium phragmitis | reverse complement strand
GAAAGGGAACGTACGCTGGCGGCACTTGACGAGCTGGAGCGAGCGCTGCTAGTGCTCTTCCGGGTGAGCTCGTCGTGGTCAATCTGGTTATTTCCAGACCGCACCGGAGACCGCGCCGGCGAGCGCACCGGCGAGCGAAGTCCCCAGGATCGCACGGGCGACTTGGGCGCCTCAATCTGCTCCGGCTTGGACTGGTTGACATAGTCCTTGACGACCGTCGCGTTGAACGATGCGCGCTGCTCGCGGAGCGAAGCGCCACGCAAGTCGTGGTCCTTTGCCGCCGCAATATGCTTCGCGCGAGCCAACTCGTCCTGTCAGTAGTGTACCCATCAGTCAGTAGTGTACCCATCCAACCGAATCCGCACCGTCTCCACACCGTACCTCGAGTTCCTTCACGCGCTTCTTGTGCTCAGCCTCCATGCGCACACGCGTGGTCTCGAGTTCTTCCTGCAGCTTCGTGCGCGCTGCTTCAGCGGCCTGGATCTCACTCTTGAGAGCTTCCACTTCTTGTTCTTTCCCCTCCAACGCCTGGCGACTCTCTTCGTCCTTGATGCTGAGCGCTTCTCGAAGGTTCGCCATGAGATGCTCGCGCGCTCGCTCCGCAGCGTCGGCCTGCTGCTTCAACGTCGCCATTTCCATTTCCTTCTCCTTCAGCACCTTGTCGCGCTCGCTCTCGTGCGTCGCTTGGGCCGTGCGCAGTGCTTGCGCAAGCTCCTCCCGCGCACGCTCGGCCGCGGCGACTTGCTGTTTCAACGCAGCGATCTCGTGCTCCTTCTGGGTCAGCAGCTTGAGGTTCTCGGTACTTCGACTGGCATCCGCACGCTTCATGTCCTGCTCGAGCTGGTCGCGCGCTGATTCCGCTGTGTCCGCTCGGCCCCTTAACTCGGCGACCTCTTGTTCTTTCTCGGCCAGCGACTTGAAGATTTCTTGACGGAGACGCTGGAACTCCCCTATTGGGACGTAATCCTCGGGGTTGAACGTGGGCGCAGGTGGCCGACTCTCGATGTCTTTACCACGCGCTTGGAGGTCCATGATAAGCGTCTGCAGACGAGGCACTTGGCCATAGAGAAGCGCCTGGAGCCGTTCGTAGAACGTGAGCTCGAGCGGCTCGCCATTCGCAGTCAAGACGCCATGCGGGCCCGCCTTTTGCTGGTACTCGACTGCGAGCAGGATTTGCACAAACGTCGCGACGACGCGGCGCCCCACAGCGTCGTCCACGTACCGCACGAGTGGGTGGCCAAGCGCCATGTACTGATTGTAAAAGAAACGCACGATCGTCACGAGCCCGGCCTTGGTCACGGCGGTCTCGGTCGACGCCGCCACAAAGCCCAAGATGCGCGACGAGTGTTTGACAGTCGCGTACGTGCAGACGATCGCGTGGCCGGCGTATTCGCTCAGCGCCTGCAGCAGCCGCAGCTCGAGGTCGCCTGCACCGCCCACGAGCGGCAACGGGGGCATCGCGAGCGCGAGCTCGTCGTCGGTACGCGAGCAGCTCTGCGGGTCAGGAGTCGTCATTCTTGTTTGAAGATGTGATTTTGCCACGGGACGTTTGCAGGAAAGGGAAGAATGACGAATGGCATGGCTGCTGCGATGGCATGACACGGATTGACCAGAGCCGTGGCAGAGTTCGGCCGTGAAGCCTGGCGTGCGGCCATCGACCAGCGCGAAAAAGATCTGGAATTTCTCATGAAAATCCAGCCAACCATCACCAAGGGGGCTTGAAGTTTCTATGAAAATATGGAACATAAAATAAACTCTGGTGGGTGGGTGGGTTTTTGGGCAACGGGTACAGTACACCCAGAGGAAAGGGGTACAGAGTCGACGAATCGTAACCAGCATGACGTTTTTTTAGACCTCTTGAGCAAATACAATAATTGACGGGTCGCACAATAATTGACCGGGCGTATCCAACTGGGGTGGCATGGATACTCGTCCACCCGTGAGATCGCGACGACGACGACGTTGGGGCGAGATGAATCTGTTTCCGAGACGTGGTGCTTCAAGAACCAAACGGGACCGCCTCATTTCGCGATGGCTGCATAACCAGGTCGGATGCAGGGGGTACCGTATTGTCGGCCACCTTCCACAGGCAGCAACGAGCGTTGCTTTCTCCTGAGCGCCCAGCGATCCGCGCGAACGGAATTGAATGCCGCGTGCACTCGCAAGGCGATCTGCACCCATGAATAGTAATATCACAAGTGTGAAGTAGTAGTATTTCGAAATGCTTCGTAATGATACAGTAGGCAGCACGCAATGGAAGAGATGAGCTTGGCACAATAAGACACATTCCATTTCAGATACTACAGCGTTTACACAGGAGTCTTATTCATAGCCTACGCAGAAGAGGGGTAGGACGACGGTCAAGATATCACTTCTCTTGTGGTCGCTTTCTCCTCGTCCCCCTTCAGGATCTTACTCGTTCCTAACTTCTCACAGCATGAAAGTCGCAAGCGCGGCGACGATAGCGGACGCCGTGACTGCCACACTAGACGCGCTGTTCGTGAGTGCCTTGACCTCCATCGTCGTGTTGCGCTTGGGCGTCGGCGACGGCGCCGACACCGGCACCGTCGTCGTAGGCTCATTCTCGAACATGGAGGGAGCTACCGTAATCAGGTCTTGCGTCACAACTTCAGCGCGGTCGAGTGAACCCGAGCTCGAGCCTGACGGCTGGACCTTTGTGCCATTGGTCTTGAGCCCCCCGTCGACGAGCGCCAGTCCGCAGGCGGTGCGGTGCTTGTTGACAATGTCGGCGAGGGCCGCGTACTTGCCAATCGAGCATTCGCTCGGCGTGGCCTTGAAGAGTTCGGCATAGAGCGACGTGCAGGCCTCGACGTCGCAGGTCTTTTTCCACTGTGCAGCCGTGGGCGCCGAGCCGGGCGGCGGAGGGAAGACCACACCCGAGGCGGTCTGGCACGCGTCGTTGCGCGTGTCGACGAGCAGGGGCACGAGCTTGATGAGGTCGCAGGACGCGGCCGACACCGAGGTGGCCGTGGCCGCAAGCGCGAGCGTGATGAGACTGGTGGCGTGCATTCTGATGGAGCAGCAGAGGGTGATGCAGGGAGTACTCTTCGTCTAACTGGCGTCGAGTGGAGGAATGAGCTTCTTGCTGTCGAGAGGAAGCAAGACAGAGAGAGGAGAGCGAGCGAGGAGGTCTGGACTTTCGCACACAATATGACGAAGTCCCGGCAATGCCCATCCAATGACCCCTTCATGATTTGATTGTGGTGCAGAGAGAGTCGGAACAAAGCCAGTTTGTATTCTATATCAGTGGGTAAGTTTCCATGGAGTGTCATAAGTAAAGCCTATATACTATATTAGGGTGTTGGTAAAGACGGGTTGCCTCCCACCGAATGTTCATGAGTCACGACTCACGCAACTGCGTCTCTGGTTGGTCTGATGGAGATGGGCACAGCAGCATGAGTAGCGTCGGGTGCCATGAGCCACATACAAAACTCAGGTCAACGGACCGAATACTGCAGTTTCACCGAACGTTTGACTTACATGAGATTTGCAGATCCGATGCTTGCGTGGGAACGCATGGAACGCTACAGTAAGCAACACAGTACACGTACAATACGAGAGAGTCATCTACATTAGGCGCAGTCTCGCCCATTTCATAACGTTATTGTGCCTTTCACTTCTGGCAGATTCGATGAAGCATGGGTGTGTATTGTCCAGTCTCCAGCGCAGCTCGCCGAAATGCTTGAAGGCTTCATGGAACAAGTGCTGAAGACTGGGCGACATGCTTCCATTCACTGAGGGCGCTTGAAAGGGACCCAACTGAGTAATTTGGATGACAATTCACGCGAAAAGCGTCGTATTTGTGCTGTTTAGTGGGTCGTTGTTCGTGAGATCCACTGGCAGCCTTGATAAGATGGCAGAGGAGCGCTACTGAACCCTCCACAGTCAGTGCCTGTGTGGCTGATCTATTATACTAGTAGTCGCGTGTTTCCATTGAACACGAGGTTCGCGAGTGGCCTGTCGCTCTGTGCTTCACAGATGCTCATGCAGTCACAAAATCCACAAATGTGCTGACCTCTACCAGTCATGCTCTATGGATACAAAGCCCCGCAGAAGCAGCTGTGTGTAATATAATCCTGGGCGTCACAATTTGTGCGAACAGCTGTGACGTGGGAATCATTTTGAGATCGTTCAAATACCCTAAATGAGTTCTGACGCATCCGATCTGAGATCCTGCGTCTCCAACCGTATTTATAACTTCAACATCCCAGCAATCGTGAGTAGACTTTGCACCATTCACAATCTCGTTGAATTGAGAATGCCACACATAAGGCAACCTATCCAATCGCCCATGCGAGCTGCTAAGTTCAGTAGGCTTCAACGTCAACGATAGCTAAACAAGAAGAAAGAAATACGAAAAAAATACGACCAGAGCGATCGCGACTCGGACTCCGCCTCACGGAAGCGTCTCCGAGTTGGGTTCACCCTTGAGCGGCGCCGAGCTGCGACCGTGGTATCCATGCTGCTCACTCGCACGTTTGTGGCCGCAATCCGCACAGCCGGGTTGCTGGCATGCACCACACGCTGACGTCGCTTGCTTCGCGTGGGCTGCCTCGCCACGCTTCTTGCTCGAGCAACTCACACACTTGCAGTCCTCGCACTTGCACGCGTTGCTCGCCTTGCCACAGTCCACGCAGCTGCTGCCAATGCCACTCGACCCCGTGGCGCCACACATCGCCTGGTCAAACTGCGCCATCATCCCGCTCTTGGCCGTATGCGGCGTCTCGCTCTCGCGGAGGTGACTGAAGCAGCTCGAGCATGTGCACTTTCCGGGCGGACAGGTACACGTGTGGCACTTGCACAGCTTGCAGTGGCACGCACACTTGCACGCGGCTTCCTTGCAGTGACACACGCAGACACACTTTTTGGCAATCAGCTCTGCAGTCGCACGCTTGAGCTGCGCGAGTTCGATCGCTTCTTGAGCCCAGGCGACGCCGTAGTTGCACTGCTTGGCTGTGGTCGACGCCTCGTCGCTGCCGGTGACACAACCTCCCATTGCCTTGCCGCATTGCTTGGCCTCGTCGAGGCTGTGGCACGTCAGCAGTCCACACACGACGGGCGTCTCGGTCTTGACGTTAAGCTTCATGAGCCCCATGATCGTGGCCTCGCTCACAAACTCGTACGCCATGGTCGCGCCCTTGACCATGCAGCCGATACAAATAACCGCGTCAAGGCGGTGCTTCTTTGCGTGGATCATGCGAGAGGCCGCAAACGGCAACTCGTACGCGCCAGGCACTTGAAGGCATTTAATGTCGTCGCGCGCGACACCCTTGCTGACGAGCTCTTCCTTGCAGGCCTCGACGAGCGGGTGGATGACTTCCTTGTCAAACCAGCGTGTCGAGATGATCGCGATCGTGAGTCCCGTGCCGTCAAGTTGGTGAGCGGACATCATGCTTGACCCCGGCTCTTCGAGAAGCACAGGCTTGGGCGGTGCAGAAGGAGAAGATGAGGCCATGGTGCGAAGAAGGAGACAGAATGCCGAGTGAGACTGTTTGAGCCGACGGCGGGGTTGGATGTGGGACGTGGTAGCGAGGAGAGAAGCCTGTGTGTCGCAGGATTTACAGCACCCGTCGCTGCAACCGACGGGTGGGATGTGAACGCCTTGAAGGTCCTTCTGCGACGAGCCACTGGTCGCGGGATCTGAGATGAGAGTTGATCGAAACTTCAACATTACATATTCGATCCTGGAAGAAACTCAAACAATGATTCGGAAACTTAAGAAAATGCAAGAAGTAGTGCAAAAGCAATCTGGGGCGCAGCGGAAGAAGATGATCTTGTCACCTCTCGAGATGACCTGGTTCTCGCCTTCCTTACTTGACGTGGTGCCCCGTGAGGTAACCAACACGGCCCGAGTGCTGGCCCTCGTGCGTTGTCGTGGTGGAGGCACCCGACGCTTCATGCTTGCTTCCCTCTTCCTTTGTCTGCGTCTCTTCTTGACCACCGTTGCTCTGGTGGCCACACCAGCCACACGCACTCGCCTTCGGGTAGCCTTCCTTCGTCAACGCTTCCGAGATCTGGCCACTCGCCTTCTGCTTCGGCGCCTCGTGGCTGTGGCTCGCGTCATGGCACGAACACTCGCACAGCTCAGTCATCTTTTGCGTGGCCTTGCGGTTCATGTGGCCCATGTCGATCGCCGACTGGGCCCACTCGACGCCAAAGTTGCACTCGCGCGTCTTGCTGCCCCGGTCCGTCGCGAGGCCGGCACAGTGTCGCGCTTGCTGCTCATCTGTGCATGTGAGCACGCCGTAGATTACTGGCGTCTTGGTCTTCATGCCAATCTTCATGCAGGCGCGCGTCACGGCCTCGGCCTCAAAGTCGAACGCGACCGACTGGCTTCGCGCGAGGCAGCCAATGCACACGACCGCGTCGAGCTTGATCGGTGCGCTCTGCAGCATACGCTTCGTCGCGTACGGAATATCGTACGGCTTCATCACTTCCAGCTCGTGAATGTTGGCGCGCGCCACGCCCTTGAGCAGCAGCTCGCCGCGGCAGGACATGACCAACGCCTCGACAATCTCCTTGCAGTGGCGCGTGTACACGAGTCCGACGTGGAGCCCCGCACCATCTAGCGACGGCGAGGCGATCGCACCGGCTTCCTCCACGAGCACGGGCTTGACAATGGTCTTGGAGTCGGCCATAATCACTTGTCTTGAGGTCTTCTTCCTTTGGTGCTTCTTGGTTCGGTTCGTTTATATGTGAGGCACTTGGCCGGAGAGTGGCTGAGGAAGAATGGAGGCTTGTTGAAGGTGTATGTCGAAGAACGAGCGACGCGACGAAGAAGCACGAGACGAGGGGTCCTACAGCACGCAACGTTTTACGAGACACTCCCTCCAGCTTTTCAACGGGTTCTTCGACAATTCCCAAAATTTACATTTCGCCGACAAAAATCTCACTCGGCCGCAAGGAACTTGACGCCGTCTTCTTCCAGGGTCTCGCCGTCAATGATTGCAGCCTTGCCTTCGCCCTCGAGGACCTTGAGTGCTTCGCGCAGAAGCCATGGCTCCATACCGTGGAGCGCTGCATCGAGAGATTCCAAATAATTAGGAATCAGCCATCCTTTGATTTAAAAAAACGTAATGAGTTCGTACCGGAGCCGAGCGTTTCCTCGCCGGCATACAGCTCGTAGACCGTGAACACGTTGCCGATCATGCCGCGCTCCTTGGCCTACAGATGTACACATTAGCTCTGTACCAGACACCGTACACGGGGAATCATGGAACCGTACAAAGTCGTAGATCTCCGCGGCCCACTCGGCCGGTTTCTTCCACATGATGCGGCATCGAGTCTTGGTGTCGTCCTCCCACGCGCCGTTGCCACAGCGCACGAGGTACTCGACCACGGCCACACGGCCCTCGGACGCCATCTTGCCTGTCGTATACATACAGATCTGTCAGCAGGCAGGCACTTTCCCAGTACGCATTTCAACAGGACGTACGGGAGATCTTGGTGTTCTCAAAGAGCGGCGACGTGAACGGCTGAAGCACGGGCTGCCCCTGCGTGCGGTGGAACTCGAGGATCAGCTGCTTCCAGAGCACAAGCTGCTTCTCGCGCGTCGCTCGCACGGGCTGCAGGCTGCGAAGGACGTCACCATGCGCGGCGCACTGTCAGATCCCCAGCATCCATATTCGTCCGCCCATTTTTCATGCCATTCTGCAAGTTGCCGTGGTAAATTACGCGTAAACTACGGGAAGTCAACACGTACGTAAAGAATGGCGGGAAATCGTAATACTCGGGATAGGCGAACGCGTCCATGGCCGTAGTATTCGATGTAAGTTACGCGATAGGGGCGATAACTTTCGGGCTTGGATTGGTCTTCTTCTGCGACGCTGCGGAACAAAGGATTGTGCTGTGTGCAAACGTTGGAATGTTGGAGTCATGCCAACTGATGTCAAAAAAGGTGTTTAAAACACCTCTAGACGTTTTATTCAAATCTGCGACATGGTAGAATGCAACTGTGGGTCCTCAAAAGCAGGATCCCCAAGCCGATCAGAACCGAAAATCTTCCGAAGGCTCACCACAGGAAAACAATGGCGACGACCCAACACGAAAATGTCCGTGGCTTCCGTGTGGGGATCGTCTCTGCCCACGCACGCGCCGAGGTCGTGGGGCCGCTCGTCACGGGCACAAAGAACGCGCTGATTGAAAAGGGCGTGGCGCGTCGGGACATTGTGTTTCTCCACGTGCTGCGTCCGTACGACATGCCGTTTGCAGCCAAACGGCTGATCGAACACGAAGGCAGCAGTCTCGATGGCGTCGTGTGCCTCGGGCTGCTTGTGCGTGACGAGCTTGAGGATAAATTTGACTTCCAGAGCGAGGCCGTGGCGCAAGGCATCATGAAGCTCAACGTGAAGGGCAAGGTCCCCGTCGTGTACGGCGTCTTGACCTGCACAAGCTCGGACCAGGCCGCCAAGTTCATCGGTGAAGGCGAGGGCGTTTCAGCCGACCACGGCTGGGAGTGGGCCAAGGCCGTTCTCGAGCTCATCCGCTTGAGCAAGTCGATCGATAGTGACACAGACGCTGCCCCATGAGTGAGCGAGTAGACACGGGTGCTGCGTTTAGGGACGACGCCAATTCAATTGAAGCTCACGTATCTTGATTGTTTTATTCCCGAACCACGTGCCATATCCCATTTGGTATTCACGATACGTCAGCTGCCAATGCATCCGGCATGTGAGCTCGTCCTCAAGGACGAGCTCAGCGTGAGTGCTTGTCATTTTGGAGAAAGTTCCCACCGACCATCACTCACCGAAAGTGTAGCCATCTGGTACGTGCAATTGCCCGCCAACTTGTCAACTTGCTCATTAGAACGGGCAGCTCATTCTGCAAGCAGCCACGCAACAGAAAGCTCAAGCCTACCAGAAAGGCCACTCACAGGACAACCATGTCGCTCACGATTCCGCCCACGGCCACCTCCAGCCGCAATGTGCGCTGCCTCATCGTCGGCGGAGATCTCGACATGGACCAAGGTTCGTTCGCGCTCTCGGTAGACGAAGACATGACTATCGAGCAGCTTCAGCTCCACGTGTTGGAGCACCTTCCTTCTACCCACCAGCAGCGCATTGGATCGGAGCTCCAGCTCTTCAAGGGGTTTGATCTCTACACAACCAACGGCGCCACGCAACTGACCACGCCGATGAAGAAAGCCAGGCGCTCGAGCTTGGGCGCCTCGCCCATTGACGAGCTTCTGCAGACGTTCACGCCCGAGAAGACGGCCAACAAGTACTTTCAGAAGAAGTACGCAATGCGGAAGCGCGCGTCGCTCGGCGAGTACTTGCCTCGCGGCCGCAAGTGCGAACGCTCGCGCATCGACGTGCTGGTGAGTGTGCCCAAGTTTCAGCTGAGTGAGGATGTCGCCGCGATGGAGAGCGAGCCAGAAACGGAAGAGGAGTACGACGACCACTCGTTTGGGTTTGAATTCGAATCAAGCGACGCTGACGAGTCGGAATCCGCGAGTATGACGTCGTTGCCGCTGAAGCGCAAGCGCGATCCCGTCGTGGACGAAGCGGCCACGAGACCGTCCAAGATGACGCCGAGCAAGTGGCAGCGCGGCCTGTGTGGTCGTGTCACATCAGTGGATACGCTGCGTATGCGCAGCTGCTGCGCGCTCTGCCGTTCGTCCAAGCAGCACTAGATCCACCGAGCCATCAACGAAAAAAAAACGAGATGTACAATAATACACTGTATTTGCAACACTCAGCTCACTCCACACCCCAATAAATGGTCCTATTAATGCAGTCCATTCCGGGGCTAAGCGCGCAACATTTTTAATAGGCCTCCAATATTTTAAGCTTCTATTTCCCGTTGGGGTGATGAAACAAGCGTACTGATCCAAGTTTGCAACTGATCACTTCGTTTTGCTGAATTCACCCACAAGAACTCTGTTGAGTTTTCCAGCCGTGTCACTTCACGAGAAGTAAATGTGGGCTGTACAAGAAGAATGCTCTAAACCCGAAGACGCGATTCGCAATGCTTCGCGAAATACCAGCATCAAAGGCATGTTGTCCCAATATCCTCATCGCCTAACATAATATAATACGTGGGTTTGCCTCGTGAGGAGACTCATCCCTCATGGACTCGACATACCCTTGGAGGTTGGATATATCAGATGCGCGCTTAGCCCCGGAACGGACTGTAGTGAACGAGAGACCTAAGCGCATGCCACTTCGATACAGCTTCGGGACTATAGGTCCTCTAGAAAGGCCAATTTTGAGTTGTCACACGTCGCATATTATCCAGTGGATTCCTTTATCTAATTTATGGACCCACAACTGACTCCTTTTATGCTGAAGCCACCAATCTGTTTGTCTGAACCCACAACGTTGTGGATACACTGTGGATAAGCTGGATTTTTTTTTTATGATGAACTGAGTACCATTGAACTGCTCTTTTAGAGTTCCTATAGCCGCCGTTTGGGCTGTCCTACTCAATGTGATGAGCGTAGTGGTGGGCTTGCCAGTGGGCGAAGGCCGTGCCGAGGTGTTCCGCGAGTGCTGCGTG
>JAADVZ010001027.1:0-10528 GCA_023335925.1 Pythium phragmitis | reverse complement strand
TACTTCCTCGTCCGATGGGCTCCAACTGCTGAGCCTGCGAGTAATATCCCTCGGCACTTGATTGCCGCATTCCATCGTCAGCGCAGTGTTCTTGTGCGTACCACCTACTTCGAAGACGAAGCGGAAGAAGCGTAGGAAGCCGTAGGAGAGAAGAAATTGTTGGAATGCGAGTTAAATTGAGCGTTAAACATGAACTTAACTTCCTCACGGAACAGCCCATTAACCATAGCGCTCAGCAACCCTCAACATCCAATCGCGCGGCGCTCGAAGACGAAAACCCACGGCTGGAGTCGAACCAGCTCGTGTGAGACCGAAGTCTCCTGCTCTCCCGTTGATCTACGTTGCTGGAGGGGGTAGAGGGCCGTTGTTGCTGGTCGAGAGTTGAAACCCACGCCCGGATTTGAACCGGGGGTGTCCGATGTGCATCGGCGCTCTGCCACTGAGCTAGCTACGCGGGTAGCGGATGAAATGCGTAGTAGAAGTAAAAAGAGAATGAGGAGTGGTGGCCTTGGCGCAAAGCGCTGTTGAATTTGGACGGCTGTGAGCCACTGAGTGTGCTGTTTTAAACATATGTATCTGCCAATCCGCTTTGAATCCTGTTGGAATCCAGAGAACTGACTGATCCTCACTTCGTGACCCAAATTGTGGACCCCGCCTTTGGATTTGACCTCACTTTTGAATTTGCCATGAACTACACACACTTGTCCGAGGCCTTTTTGTGCCTTTTTTTCTTTTTTGTGGCTGACCTCAGTCCACAGGCCGTTTCAGAGGCTCTCCTTGCACAGGGAGAATCGAGCCAAAAGCTCTCAAATTGGTTTAAAATTATCAGTTTTATTCCCCCTCTATTGTCACCGGTTTTCAATCGGTACAACAGTACAGTCAGTCGGATCCTAAGTACGGTGTCGGAAGGGCTGTCGGCAACTCAGTTGTCTAGTATGGATAGAGGCCTCGAAGCCTCACTCAATGAGGTTAGGGGGTGTCTGGTGTTTGGATTCTACTGAACCATGACTGGATGTAGCCGAAGGGAGAGAAAATAAAAATCAGGAAATTTGCCGCCGCTTCAAAGTGAAATGAGCAGCCAATTTCTGTCACAATCCCTCTTTTGATCAGCAATTTTGCTCTCATTTTCGAGGTTTCTCTGCTTATATTTTTGACGATTGTTCCAGCTTTGAGACCCCCTATTAGGGACGGATGGGTTAATAAACTTCAAGCAAATTCTCTCACCATCCACGGAGAGACACATGCATGCATACATGCGCTCCAGTGCTGTCGGATACCATAACGTTAGGGTGACTTCGAAATGTGAACTTAGCCAAAGGGTCAACCACGCCGCGAAGTCGTTTTCACTCCAAGATGCTCTGTCTCACAGAGCCAGAAAAATGGCCAAGAATTGAGCAGGTTTGTTTGTAGATTTGCCACCTCCGAATGCAAACGCCACTAAGAACGACGTGTTAGAGAAAGGAAAAAGACTTAGCAACGTCGACCGGGCGTACTGAGTGCAGTGCTGCTGGTAGTTTCATCTTAGCACGAGTTCCTGGTCGGAGCCGGTGTCGGTACGGTGGTTTGCGTGGTGGTCGGCGCGGTGGTTGGCGCGGTGGTTGGCGCGGTGGTTGGCGCGGTGGTTGGAGCGGCGTTTGTAGCGCACGCCTTTTCAATCGGATTGATCACTTGCCCGTACAGTTGGAGCGGTGGGTTCGTGATGGCGATTGTACACTCGGCAGGCGCCGCGTCCTTGAGCTCGACAAGGAATGCCTTGCACGCGGACGAGCCACAGAGCTTGGGGAGCTGCTCGGGCGTTGGGTTCGACGGCGGTAGAAAGTTCACGCCCGAGTCTTTCGAGCATTGGGAGGCGTTTGCACCCGTGACGACCTGCACCAGCTTGGCTGGGTCGCAGCTGTCAGCTGCGGCGACAGCGAGGAAAGCAGCAGCGATAATACCAAAGATCTTCATGGTATTGTTTGACCTGGTGTGGAGTGGGGGAAAGAATCGGTGGAATCGGGTGTCTAGCAAGTAGATTGCACAATGAGAAAGCCGAGTCTAATGCTTGCTTAGTGGCGCTGAGACCAAGGCTGGGAGGCTGATGCAATCGAGGGAAGTGTCGTCAAAGAGATAATGGGCGATGCGACAATATCACAATAGTTGTGACAATTCTGTGACTACGAAGTACTCCAAAAGCTCCTCCGTGGCCGAATGGTTGAAGTTGACGTGGCAACGAGTCCAGTTCAGTATCCATTACTGAGACGGGGAAACACATAGTGGGCGCGGTGCCCATTACATGTGTGTTTCCCCACTGGGGAATCCCCAGGGCGCTAAAGTCTATTACTTCGTAGTATTACATCTTTCCTGTAGATTGCAAATAGACACAAAAGGTCACTGATCCCTCCTTTGGTTCGGAGTCAGAGCCCGTGCAGCGGCGACTCTAACTTAAGAGGTATGAATGTGGTTGAGTGATGGACTCGGCTGCTGGCTCTGGAATCCATTGCAAGCGTTAGCTGCGGCGTTGGCCATCTTCGTTGTCGTCGGATCCATTGGATCCATCTTCGGACTCCGAGGAGGCCGCCCAGCCGTCGGGACCGAGTTGTTCGTTGCGAGGCGCGGTGATACCGTGTGAACTGACGGAGGATTCATCTGTGCTCGTGGGTGGCCCTGGGGCTTGCTGGTAGCACTCCAACGTATTTCGTTGGTACATGGGCGGACCAGATGATGGACGCAGTAGTGGCTTCACGGTTCAATCTTCCCACCCATCCACCGTCAAAGTACAGAACGTCCTGGTGGTCATTCTTGGCGTCACCATTCACTTGCTCTACCCGCGTTCTGAATCACTTCTGCGGAGGATGTTAATCGCGATAGCCGTGTGGCAACTAACCGTGCTGTCGGCCGTGCACTTCCGGCGCAGGTCGACAACTACGGTCCTCATGGAAACAGGACCGTGCCTGGGCGACGACGCATATCTACGAGGTGTCTGCGTCGGTCCGCCAGACCGCTTTGGATGGCTCGGTGCGTGGCACTCGTGTCCGCCAGCACTAGCTTGGGTGTCGATTTGTGGGTAGTCGCAGAACTTGCTTGATATCGTATCCAATTGGAAGCTGAACATATCGTGGTGAAACGTGCGCCCTACGGGTCACGTGGCAGACGTGCAGCGTTGAATCCATCGTTGTGAAGCTCCAACCACAACCTTGGGATTGTGACAACTCGAGGATATGTGACCTGCGTGACCACCGGCAGTGTGGACACAGAACTGCTTGTTGTCCGGAGACCGTCCCGAGATCCTGGATCCCTCGATGGATGCACCCGGAAGTTGTCCAACTGCCCAGGAGCGAAGTTGTGAAGAACGCGGCATTTAAGAACGCCTTCTTTGCGGTTCTCAGTGGGTGTGAATCGATGATATCTTCAATGAAAAACGCATGATAAGGAATAGCCCCTCGACGAAGACGACGGCAATGTCGATTCGCCAGTATCGTCGCTACGCTAGATTCCTACAACATCATGTGAAGCTGAGAAACTGTTCTCGCGTGCGGGCCTCATGTTCAGCGAGCGCCGCCAAGGTCTGTATCCGACGACGCTGGAAAGCTAATGCTTCTTGAATGAAACATCGCGCTACGAAGAGAACAAATTATTGGATTTTGATAGGCGTTGCTGCCCAAGCGCTCACGTATGATAATCGGGACATTATCGTTAAATCGCGTTTCAATAGACCTCACTAACAACAACAAAAAATCACAACATTAGTCAATCGACCAGGTGAGAGACTGGTTCACAAGGCTTGGGCTCGACATGCACGGGCTCGTGACGGACGCAATACGTGTACCGTACGTATTAGGTCGAAGCTGAATATATCATAATCTCTTTCTGTTCTTCGTTTCGATCTGACCAACCAAATCTTCAGTGACACACCGTCTCAGAGAGTCCATGGCATCATGTCATCCCAGAACGGTGGCCGATGGCATGATGCCACCTGATCTCGCGGTGCACCGAAACGGTCATGCGACGACACTGTCATATTAAGCACTGCTGAGATGACAGATATTACTACAAGCAGTACGTAGTATCGGCATGGGGTGGTCATGTGACAGGCATCAACTCCAATGACGAACACAGCAGACCATGGACTGAGACGAACGGTTTGTACAGGCATTGGCACTGTTGGATTTTTGTTATATACTAAGGAGCTTACGAAAATCAAAACGGCTGAATGTCTGTTCCTCACATGAAGAGGAGAAAGCGTCCGGCCAAAGCAAGCACCACACACATTCGCTTCGAAAGGGAGAAGGACTAGGCGCCGTCGTGAGAACGTGCCGAGTTCATGCTACTCGCACTTAGCACGAGTCGTCCTTGGTCGGGGCCGGGGTCGGCTTGGTCTGGCCGGCAGCGGGGGCAGGGGTCGTCTGGCCAGCAGCAGGGGCCGAGACCGGGGCCGGGGCCGGGGCCGGGGCCGGACCAGGAGCGGGGCCGCAAGCCTTCTCAATGGGCGTCAGCAGCTGCGCGTACAGCTCGAGCTTAGGGGTCGAGATTTCGACTGTGCACTCCGACGGGGCCGCCGCCTTGAGGTCAGCGAGGAACGCGCGGCAGTTCGCCGAGCTACAGAGCTTCGGGAGCTGAGCGGCCGACGGAACCGAGGGCGGGAGGAAGCTCACACCCGAGTCAGCCGTGCACTTGGCACCGTTACCACCCGTGACGACGGGAGCGAGCTTGGCGAGGTCGCACGGACCAGCCGAGGCGACGGCGAAGAGGGCGGCAGCGGTGAGAGCAAAGAACTGCATGATGGAGGAGAAAGAAGGGCTTGGGAGGAGAACCGGTGGAAGTGGTTGAAGGCAAATTGCACAATGAGAAAGAAGAGTGGAGGAGCCTGACGGGACGGCCAGCTCAGCCCCGCTGGCTTTGTGGATGAGGGGCTGGAGTCCGTCCCCCAGGACAACACGGAACGCGGGAGATGGGCAGCTGCGTACTGCGTACAGGAATCGAAGCTCCGAAGGGAGACCAACAAGCGTGGATGATCCAGAGGCCCAGGTGTTGTTGACCGAAGTGTTCTAGGTCCACTCTCAGCTTCCACCATGTGGAGACTGTGGTACGTACCTCTCTTAGAAAGGCTGAGGTTTCCATTCTTTTTCCCGTTGGGAGATTACTTTTCTTGTGCTGGGACAATTGATTCGACTGTCAAACCCCCCCAGACTGGGAGGGTTTGGGAATCTCAGTCTTGTGGCCACGAGGCAGTTACAAGAACCTGATGACTGTTTGTTGCTCCCGTCAGTCACGGCTAGGACAGTGACCAGACAGCCGCGTTCACGAAACTTCAACGTGGTTGATTTCCTCTTGAGCGTGACTATTTTCTTTCCTCGTCTCCAAGAAAAAAATGAAGGGAAACGAGTGGGAAAGAGAAAAGCACGAAACCATCGATTGCTTGTTGGCACATTGTTGGTCGGTCGCCGTGTTTGCTCCTTCGGCACGCACAGCACAGAGGGAAAAGCTTTTTTCACACGATATTTTGCATCTCGCTTTTTACCGGTGTCGCAGTGAGAGATGGTCTAATTATGGAAAAGCTGGATATTATCCATTCAATAACGTGGATTTTGCCCAATCTCAGGGCCATTCCCATCACTGGCCCATCTCACGGTCAACGAGAATAGTACAAGAGACAGGCGTAGCTCTGTTTTTTTCGTCAATGGGTACACATACAAGAGGGATCGCCACCATGGCATGGAATGCAGGCGCTGAAGTTCAGCGGCTGAACCATTGACACTGTCAATGGTTCAGTGGGTGGGCGTGGCACTGCCCTACCCAGAAGGAAAGGCGAATGCAGCTTCCGATTCTGGTTTTGATTTCTGGAAATCCGTTTCAAACCGTTGTCAGTGTCAGGAGCTGGCTGTGACAGAATGCGGACTCCGACTTTTGGAGATGGTGTCCTCCTTCGCTGACAGCATCATCATTGAATTGGATTCTGTAAGCGCCGACACAGTGGCCTTCCCCTTCAGTCCAAGTCTAACCGTGCGTGAGTCACGAAAGGTTCCAGAAGTCATCTCATTTCCAACGATGGAAAATGATGCCGTTGACGTTCGTGATGATCATGCTGTGCAACTTGCAAGGCACGCTGCAGCTGCAAGAGCTCGCACCTGAAACGGCCATTGGGTTCCCCTGACATATTCTGGCTTCTTCAACTTTGACTGACGTCGGAATCTCGTCAACTCTGAGTCAGAGTTGCCACTGTCAGCTCTACAGTATCAATGACAAAGCTGAACGCTTGTTTCCATTCCAGTTCTGAAGCGTGCCGAACTTGCCCGGTATGCTTTGCATGCTTCGAATTCTGTGCACCGTACACGTACAGTATCACGCACTTGTGGAGTTTTGGCAGGAGGATACCGAATTGCGCTGGTGAGCGAGCCTCCATCACCCACATGGATCGCGCCTGGAACCGTTGCCCACGAATCCAATGATTCCAGTAGTGTACGTGTGAAGGCAACTGTATTACAGTAGGCGTATGGTGGCGAACGTGTGGCGTTCTCCATCTCACTGAGAAACTTCCTTTTGACCACTACGCAGCTGCGAATCTTTCTGCCAGGTTCCGGCAAGTCTGCCGCAGATCTTTGCGGGCCGCTACGAGGCGCCGCGACGGAAGTTCTTTCCAATAGTCGAAAGACCAACGACAACTGGCGCCGAGGCTGGCTTCCGCGCACTTGGCTTCGAATCACCTGACTGCGGTGCTGGTCTCTTTGGAGCCATTACGGGATTCAAGGTTGTTAGGGTGCAGATCTGAGTACAGTACTGGGCATTGCCCAATGCCATAGACCGACACAGCAAAAGCGGTTCCCTTCCATGCGCGAGTGTTCACTACAGTATATATTCCTATTTACCGTACTGCGTTGGTTCAATTAAGGCGATCGAAGCATGCTGGACATGCGTCGCTGAGATGCTGGGCACTGGTACAGGAAACGCGACCCAGTTGCTACACCAGGGTGAGCATAGCTCACTGCTTAAGACAATATATATTAGAGAAGCTCGTAGTTCCAGCCCCGAAGCACCAGGTGATAGATAGGATTGATCGACCCCCAGCGTGCTTGTATCGATTCTGTTGCTCTGCGGCATGTGTACAAGGAACTACTAGTACTGAAATTTGTGGAGCATGAAAACTACGTGCTCTCTGCGACTCTCGCGGGCTCTTGCTGGTGGAAAGAGCGAGCGCAAGTGCAATCGGTATGACCGCCGACCGCGTAGAAGAGTCTCTGGTCCTCGCTCTCGAGCTTTGGTGTTTTCGAGAACAAGCACCTCGGTGGTCTGATACTGTAGGAACAATGTACAATACATGCTTGAACCGCATTTATCGCCCTCACCACACGAAGGTACTGGTATTACTATACTACTACGTAGTACTACCGTAGTACTACTAGTAGTAGCATGATCGTGGCGTTGGCGGGACTCGCGGAGCCGCACCACGGCAATGTCCTTGTGCTCGACACCAAGCCGTGCTATCATCGGTCGAAAGACCATCATGACGATCACCAGCCACACACGCGACAGACGCAAGAACCTTTCCATCTCAACGCAGTGGACAACAATAGTATCGGTACGAAGTACTAGTATTCAGCGACAAGAGTAGCGCAGCGACAAAGCGTGATTGTGATTATCGCAGTTAATATGCATCAAAACGGTGTTGTGGGTTGTGTGAATGGGTACGACGCGGCCATTGGCGCTCACGTCGTCGAACGAGAAGGTTGTTCGAAACTCGTTCAAAACTTGGAGGGAAAATAACGAAGAAAGCGTCCAGGTTAGCAGGCCGGGGCGGGCGTCACGACCGGCTTGGCGGTCGTCTGGCCGGGCGACGGCGGGGCGGTCGTCTGGCCCGGCGCCGAGGGCGGGGCCGTCGTGCCACGGATCTCCTTGCACTTCTCCTCGATCGGCGTGATGAGCGTGGCGTAGAGCGGCGTGTCCTTGCCGAAGACCTTCGTGATGATGCACTCGGTGGGCTCAACGGCCTTCAGCTCACTGCGGTAGGTGGCGCAGGCATCGTTGAAGCAGAGGACCTTGAACTGATCATCCGTGGGCAGCTTGCCCGACGTGGCCGAGTATCCCGAGGCAGTGGCGCACGAGACACCGTTCGGGCCCGCGACAACCTTGATGAGCTCGTTGGTGTTGCACTCCCTCTGGGCCGAGGCAACCGAGGCAAGAGCAGCAAGAGCAAGCACAGCGAACTTCATTGTTGTTGTTGTTGGTGGTGGTCGAGTGGTGGAGATGGCAAATTGCACAATGCGTTGGTGATTAGAGGCCGCAAATTAAGCGAGCAGCAGGCTCACTCTTCCGCTCCCCGCAAGGGGGAGGCCCCAGCACCAACCCATCCCAGCTGATCAGCTCAGTCAGCTTTGCTCCGTCCTGTCTTCCTGTTCTCTCTTCCTCAAGAGTGGGACCTCGGGCTGCACACTACGTACTAGTACAGTAACAGCGAGCAACCTCATTTTGAGCTTGCTGCTTTCCCAGTGTTGGCGCTCCTGCTCATATTTCAGTACTGTACATTGTACAACCCATCAGGCCTGATCATGCTGTATAGAAGACCCTCATCAGCACCAGTACATGTCATTCAGAGTGTACTATACTGTGGTAACAGAGGTGGGCTGTGTCAACACCCCGTGTGCTGACATCTGACCACACCACCGTGATGTGGACCACTGTAATGGTTGAAGTGTCGGGACTGACCGCCACCCAGCAGACATGGCCATTGTGAAAGCCCCAACTTGAAGTTTGTGACTTCGGACACAACATCTCCGCCGGTCGGATGAGTACTGTATAAATGCTGAAGAAGACTGGTGACATCGTGAGCGCTGATTACGGATGAGATTGACAGTGAACTGACTAGCTGGGAGGAGCAATGTGGATGCAGCACACCTCTGATTCCGAGTGTCAGTTTTGAACAGAGTCTGGACTGAGTCTAAGACATGCGATTCTTCCAGACATGATGATGCAGCTCTAATTCACCGTGTGTACCGCCGTACTGTACCGTGGCCAGCAACCGATGATATCCCTCTGCCTTTGTCACGTCCGACAATCATCCAGTTTTCCAACATTTGTTCTTTTCGGGAACTTCAAGTGCAACGTTATCTTAAATGTGCACCTCTAGTCGTGACTGGGATGAGGCATCTGACCAATAAACGTACTGTCCATGCCCCCACTGAAGGCTGGACTGTACTGTACTTAACGACGAGCCGCCAAACGTACCACAATAGTATTTGTACACTTGGAAGGGCGTGTGCGTAAGACAGGTTTTGTTCGGGCAGAAAATCGTATTTTCTGTAGCTGTAAAAACTTATGGGACATCTCCACGTGCTCCCACTATAAAACAGATGTCACAGCACATATCCTTTTCTGGCGCTTCAGTCAGCAATGTCCCCCCGACGCCAGAAAAGCACCCGAATTCAACTCTACAATAAATCCCAAAATTATTATCGTTCATATTTACCCAAACTAATGTGGAACGGAAATTTTGGGAATGATGCCCACTCTGTTGGCATCAGGTATTCATGCGTTGGGGTGTCACAGACCACACCAGACTTCAAGAGATTTCAAATTTTGCGTTTGACATGTGTGACTTCTCCGAATCTTGCCTGGTGAACTGCCTAGTCCGAGTCCACAGTCCACAGTGGGGCGATGATGTCATGGGTACATATTTGGCATGTAATAAATATTCCACTAAACGTAAACCACAGATTCGCTACAAGTGTTCAAGTTCTGCTCAGCACTATGTAAATTTACGTTTATTGAGACACTGTTTTTCAAGAGTATATTACACACCTGAATTTTAGGAAAACTGTCACTGTGGGATCAGAAGGGCCCATTAGCTTTGTGGAACCTGGCATCACGCCGACAGAATGTTTGAAAAAGGAAAGATGCTCCTCCTCCTCCGCCCTGTTCCGGCTGTGTACCAAGCTCCCCTAACTTCCTTTTCACACCTTCCTTCCCTCTTCCCTCACACGCGCCAAGCGCGTGTGAGCTCCTCCAGGGGAGCCGAGCCGAAACCCTCGAGTTCCCAAAACACTGTCGGGCTCATTTGTCAATTTGCCGCCGTTACTAGGTTGTAGCAAATCTCTCCCTGCATCCACTATGAAGGCCTTTGCTGCTGTCGTTCTCGCCGCTGTCGCCGTTTCCAGCGCTGTGGCCATCCCGGACCTCCCGGTCTCCGTCTGCAAGGACGCGACGTACATCCTCCCGGGTGCGCGTGGCGCCATGTGCTCGGGCGCTGGTGCCGCTCCCGCCGGCAAGGCCTGCCCTCTCAAGGGTGACAAGTCTTCGGCTGACTGCCACCCGTACTTGCCGTCGTTCAACGGCAAGGACTGCATCGCCAAGGAGGACGCCGTGTGCGAGATTGTGAACGGCAACACCTGGGGCTGTGTCTTCCCATCGGTGGGCTGCCTCAAGAAGCCGGCGCCTCCGAGCGCTGCCGGTAAGACGCCGTGCCCGCTCCCGACTAAGGGCGAGACCGCGAAGACGCCGTGCCCGCTCCCGACGAAGGGCGAGACCGCGAAGACGCCTTGCCCGCTCCCGACGAAGG
>JAADVZ010001026.1:0-10556 GCA_023335925.1 Pythium phragmitis | reverse complement strand
TGCTGCGTCTGCGTGGTGGCATGCAGATCTTCGTGAAGACGCTGACGGGCAAGACCATCACGCTGGATGTCGAACCGTCGGACTCGATCGACAACGTGAAGCAGAAGATCCAGGACAAGGAGGGCATCCCGCCTGACCAGCAGCGTCTGATCTTCGCCGGCAAGCAGCTCGAGGATGGTCGCACGCTGTCGGACTACAACATCCAGAAGGAGTCGACGCTCCATCTGGTGCTCCGCCTTCGTGGTGGCAACTAGACGACTTGCTCGTCGGTCCCAACCGAGAGTAGGTTGAGCCTCATTAACTTCTGAATGTAATTGTCCATCTCTACTCTGTGTGGTGTTGTATTTCCTTTGCTGTTGTGTAGCGAGATGGGATCCTTGATGAGACGTTGTGTTGTGGACAGATTCAGTCGGAGAGAATGGCATTTGCGCCACCTTTCGCCGCATCTAATGTTAGCCCCCGTGGCGGTTGCGACGGCCATTCGGTGGAACACTCGGAAGTGCACTATCTCAACCGCCCCCGTGACAATGGACGACGAGGACGATGCGCTCACAGAGAAGGAATGGCGTGAGATGCGGCGCCGCATGCCGTCGCTCCAGTTTGAGCCTGTGCCTGAGACGCCCGCGCTGCTGCCACGCTCGTTCTACGGCAATGACGACGACGGCGGCGATGAGGACGAGAGGGAGGATCTCGATGTCGATTTCGATTCCGACGCGCAGCCCTTTTTCCAAGGCTCCGTGCTGTCGCCAGTGCTTGACGCGTCGTCGGTTGCATCGCTGGACGCGTGTGGCGCCGTCGAGACCGCGTCAGTGGCGTGGTCTCAAAACGATCGTAAGAGAGAGGAAACGATTTCGCGTGCTGCCTCCGATTCCCCCAGCGAGACACCGCCACAGTCCGTTACGCCGCCGCGCAAGGCCGTCTCGCCACTGACGGCGGCAACGCTCAAGTCGTCCAAGCGCCGGTCAATCAAGTCGCCGTCTCAGATCCCGCGCCGCTCTGACGTCGCCACCTCGCAAGACGGAGACTCGTCGGTCTCGACATTGACTCCTTCGCCACCACCAGTGGATCTCGCTGACCTCGAATCGGCTGTCACGAACGCACAAGAGCAGCTGCGAGTGACCATCTTGAGCGCCGTGCGCGAGTCCACGACGCGCCACGAGCGCGAGGCGACGCTCGAGCGGCGCAAGCTCGAAGCCGCCCACGCGAACCACCTCGCGCTGCTGCAAAGCCAGCTCGTGGAACTGCAGGCACAGACCCTAGCGCAGCAGCAACAGACACGCGACGCGACGCAGGCGCTTGAACGGGCCACCGCGCTCATGATCAAGTGGAAGCAGCAAGAGGTACGTGAGGTGTCTCTTTTATGTGCAATCGGACGAAGAGAGATAACTGTGTGTGTGTGTGGCGATAGCGAGATCGATGGCGCTCGCCACACTCAGTACATGCATGTTTCCAGGCGTGGAAGGAGACGTGGCAGCACAAGACGCTTGAGCGATGGCAGCAGCATGTCGCGGATCAATTCCAGAAGACACGGGCTCAGCAGAGTATGCTGCAGCAGTGGAAGCTCTGGGCCCAACAGAATCTGTATGAGACGAAACTGCAGACACAGCGAGATGACCATGCGCAAGCGATTGAGAAGCTCAAGCAGGATTATGGGCAGAAAGTTCAGGAGCTGCAACGGGAGCTTGAGACAGCACAAGCGAATGCCGCGGTCGCGCAAGACGGCCGCCAGCAGCTCGAAGGCGATTTGCGCCAAGTGTTTTTGCGGGGCGTGTCGGCTATGAATATTGAGGCGCTCACGCTTTTTAAGACGAACCACCAGCAGCGCCACGCTCGGATTCATGACAGTGGAGCTCAAAGTCAGCAGCAACCATCCGCAGATCAGCAGCAGCGGCAGGAGCAAGGTCGCCGGGTTGGCTGCGACGACGTGGCCGCCGGTTCGACGCGGTCTTTAATGGGTGGAGAAAGTTCCGGAGAACTGCCATCCGAAGAGCGTATGATTCCCATCAAGCTTCCAGCTGAAATGGGGCATGCTCCTCGCGTGTCGCTCTCTTTATTGTTTCCGAGTGCAGCACCGACAGCCCACGGCGTCATGGTTTACGAAGCCATGTCATCATCAGTGGCACCCACGCCGAGCAACTTGCCCCATGGCGCCATGCCTTCCTCCGCCATCGCCAACCAGCTCCTCAAGCACGCTGGATCGGCAGAATTCGTACTGTCATCAGCTGAAAGCACATCACAGCCATCTCCGCCCCCACCAACTGCTGCGGTCCACGGTCTCCGCAGCGCGGAGCTCGTCGAAGCCCACCAACGCCTGCTCCATGCGACCGCGGCTCGTCAGCCTCCGGCCACCTCTATGAACCACGCGTCAGGCCATTTTCTCACTGGACGGAACCTCTCGCCAGCTCGCCAGCGGTTGAAAGTGCAGAGTTCCACGAGCTTCAACGTCGAGATGGAGTTGGTGCGCAGCTCCGTGGCAACCGCAGCCACGTTGAACGCGCGGTACCCCGTTGTGACGGCAGCGTCCTCTACCTTCCGACGTGCTGGAAGTCTCCACGGCCCGTCCCTTTCGGCGTCAGTAGTAACGCGACGCGCATCGTCGTTCTCGTCACCAACCACGAACCAGCGTCGACCATCGCGTTCGTGAGGGACAACTCCGTACCCATTTGGAAGGAGTGTATCCATTTTCTATCACGAGAGTGATGATCTATGGAATTAGACACGATGACAAAAATGGCTTTTCGGACTCAGACTTCTCCGCTTGTCTCTAGCTACGCAGCAGTCTCCCAACAGTGGTCAGACCTGCTCCCATGTTGAGTCGCCCCATGTCCGCATCGCGGACCCGGCCGACGCCAGTCTCCTCCGGCCCCGCGCCGCCGCGACAACCTTTAGTTTCCTTCGAGGAAGACGACGAAGCCAGCATCGGCGACGACGTGGATATTGAAGAAGAAGACGACAATGATGATGAGGTCAATAGACTACTGTTGCAAGCGAAGGGTGGGGGCTTATCCTAAGTTGTCGTGGACTCATGCGTCGTGCGGTGCCCACTTCACAGATCGATCTCGACTCGTACGAAGCGTACCTCGCCGAGATTCAAAAGTGCCTCTGCAATCTCTCTCCACAGTTTTGCCCGCTAGAAATCTCACCTCTCTTCTTCTGCTGTAGAAAAGCTGCAGCGCGTCCACTGTCGGCGCGCGCGTTGCGGCCGTACCCGTCCGAGTCGCCGGCATTCTACATGGTCACGACCGCCAATCCCGTCGGACCACGCGACGCCACCAATACCCCGCAGCCGCCACCAACAAATCTGGATAGACCGCAGCGTGTGCCGACACGCCCAGCGAGCGCAAGACCTCGGCTACACTCAAGCGACGATACACACCAGGGCGCCTCCGTGTCGGTTCCCCGCGCTCCTCCGACGACTCGGCCTCTGTCGGCCTCCAGTAGTGGACAGGGACGACGCAAGCGGCAGCACCCTGCCACGAGTGACGAGCCGCTGAGCGCCCACATTCGCGCGGCGTACAGTAACGTTGCACCTCACGCAAGAAGAGGAGGAAGAGGCGGAGGGGGCGGTGCGCCGCTCTCTTCCCACACGGCGTCCTCGGTGGTGCAGCGCCGACTGCGCGTGTTCCAGGACGCCGATCTGCAGCACGAGTACCACCGCCTCGTTGACGTCGTGGCGGACTTGCGCACAGTCGTGCAACACGAGCAGGCGCAGCGCACCAAGGCCATGGCCCGCGTGCGGCGGCTCGAAGAGATCGTTTCACTCAAGGATAAGAAAATCGACGCGCTTCTCCATGGACTCGGATCGAGCCTTGGCGGAGACGCGGCGGCCGCGAGTCACCAGCGAGAGATGGCGCAGCGCGAGCGCCAGCACCACGCGCTCATGCAAAAGCTACGTCAGAAGCTGGCCCAGCAGACGCAGCTCGTCGCGTCCTACGAAGAGACCACGCAGGCTTTGCGCACGAGCGTTCGAAGCACACGTGTGCTCGAGATGGAGCACGAGATCGAGCAGCTCCAGCTCGAACACGGCGCGCTCCACGAGGCGCTGGTCGCACAGAGCGAAGAGCTTCAATTCTACTCGCAACAGCTCGCCGAGGCGAAAGCCGTTGATGTGCACCTCCGCACAGAGCTCGCGAGGGCCCATCGAGAGCTCCAGCGCAGCGACCACGAGCGCCATAAGCTCGAGCACGAGACACTGCTTCTCAGGGCCACAGTGGAGCAGCTCGAGCACAAGCAGAGAGTGCACGATCAGGCAGTGGTGGGGTCCCCCGCTGGGAGGACATCGAGGACAACTCCACGCAAGAGCCCGATGACAGCCAAGTCACCACGGGTCCCCGCGTCCTCCTCTTTGCTGGCGGAGGCACTGGCGGACATGCGAACGCTGAGAGGAGGGGCTGAGAGCATGGCTGCCTCGCCCGTGAGACAGAGACGACCGACGCCCATGCCGCCGCGGTTCAATCGACCGCCATCACCATTAGCCAGTGAGGCGGAGTGTAACGAAGAGGGGCGACTCCCAACGCACCCGACACAGCAGAGCAATGAAGAGAAGGAGGAGGATTCGGAGATGACCCCTCACGGCGAAGCAGAGGATCGAGAAGAGAAGCGAGTGCGATGGTGTGGGGATGAAACGAACGGAAATGACGCCGATAGTGTCCCCGAGGAGCATGTGGGGGAGGAGGAGAAGGAGGGGGAGCGGAGGCGACAAGACAAGAATGGAGAGAAGGGGGCAACAGAGACCAGTCCTTTGAGCCGTGGTGAGCGAATAGAGCGAGAGTTGAAGAGTGGAACGACCGAGAGGGCCGAAGTGCCATCAGAGGTGGTGCGACGAGCTGGGCAACCCAAAGAGGATAAAGAAAGAGAGGTGGAGGGCCAAGAGGACAGGGAGGAAGACGTGGGTGTTGGCCAGAATGTAGCTACAACGCTGTCCGCCCCTGACACAGCGGGTTTCCGCGCCTCCGCTGTGCACGAGACCGCTGGCTCGCCCCTTTCCTCCCCCGGGTACTCTCCTCTCTCGACCCGAGAGGACGGAGCTGCCATGGCAGCTCAAGCGGCGACTCCAGAGGAACCAAACGGAGGAGAAGATAATGGAGCACCGTCGTCCCGTACCGGTGAAGGCTCCTACGACTCGGACTTTAGCGACAGCGAAAGCGTGTGATATGCTATAGAGGAGTTATTATGCAGTTCGCTGTCCTGGGCTATCTCGACACCCTACACGTCCTCTCTTTCATCACTCCTCTCCTCTGCTTCTCTCCTCACAAACACATATTGCACTCTACGTCTCTCCTCTCCGCTCACATTCGTCGCCGATTCTTCTTGACCGTGACGTGCACGGGTGCGGCAAACTCGAGCTTGGCATCTAAGACAGCTGCGCGCCAACGTTCACTTGAATGGCCCGTCTCCTCCTCCTCCGCTCCTCCATCGTGCCGCCTCAGTCCAAACAGCTTCTTCAAAAACCCACGTTTCTGCGGCATTGTCCCCTCCGCTCCTCCTCTCGCTTCGTTCGCGTGCACGATCTCCTCTGCGTGGTGGCTGTGTTGGTTGTTGGATGTTGATTTGTTGGTCGCATCCTTTTCAGCGCGGTGTTGGATATAATCCAGGTACAACTCGCGTTCCTCGGAATTGAACAACTGCGAATAGTACGCAAATAGTGCGTCGCTGCGCGCGCTCGCCTTGGGATCACTCTCGACGTGCTGGCGCGGCTGTAGCTTGACCAACAGTGCATGGCTCGTTGGAAATCCCACGATCTTGGGAGCGTCCGGGTCACCGCCAAGCGCCAGTGATACGCGTCGCCTATGCGAGTTAGATGCGCTGGAGCTCGCTGACGACGCTGACGTGGCGCTGGAGATGGATTCGCGCGAAGTCGGCGCCTTGAGCGGTGCGTGCCTGGCGTTGAATATCCCTTCGAACTCGGCGTGGAGCCGCAGCAGCGCCTTGAACGTGCCGCTAAAGCCCAGCCGCGTGTGGCTCTCACGTGGTGAGCCGACCACGAGCTCCACATAGTACCGCACGCGCGTGTTGCTCTGCTTGCGCGCCTTCTTGACGTCGGTGATGTGGCGCTCTTCCTTGTGTGCCGTCACGTCGACACCGACCACTGTCGCCGCCGCTCGCCGCAATGTCGAGCTTGTCGGCGCCATATTCGTTCCGCTCTGTGTTTGTTGGCTCTTTTGGTTTTGTTGGGATGTTGGTTGTTGGTGTTCCTTGCTTTGTTGGTTGAGCTTCTTCGCAAATGGCTTACGCGCGTCCCCATTCGTTGGGATTTGGCGGAATCGCAGAGATGCAGCAACCAACTTTTCTGGACATGATGAATTTCCATTGGTCAAGATGGAATTGCACCTATATTCATTGGCTGAAATAGAGGGCTTCAACTGGTTGTTTATTTCATTACTTACTTCAAGAAGTAATTACATTGTATTTTACTGCAGTCTTTGAACACGCTGACTGTGATAATCAATGTGGAATTTCTGCTGAGACAAGTCCCGTAAATTTCATACCCGATGTAGGGTAATCCGCCCAATCAGTCCAACGAAGACCATCATTCAGGAACTCAATCTATCCAAATGGGTCAATCCGTATCGCCACTCGTCTCCAGCTCCTCTTCGTCTGCCGGCTCTTTGTCCTCCACATCGTGGGCAGGAACAACATCCACCTACACAGACAGACACATCAGTCTCACTGGGACTTTCACGGGCAGCAGTCGTCACCACAGGCTGTCACTCACCAGCCAATGGCCTGATTTCGCCACACACTGGACCAGCACGGTGTCGCCTTCAATGCACGCTGGATCGACCTCCAGTGTCTTCGTAGTCTCGGACGGCGGGTGCAGGAATCCACTCAACGCGGCCGTCGTGTCGCTGCTCGTAGACGGCGTCTCCGAAGCCGTCTGCTGCTGTTGCTGTTGCTGCTGCTTGTCGTCGACGACGTGGGTCGACAGATTCACCTTCTTCATTTGCTGCTCGTAGATCATGCGCTCCATCGTGCCCGTGCTCACGAGGCGATACACGTGCACATTCTTGGCCTGGCCGATACGGTGCGAGCGACACATTGCCTACAAAATCCCAATTCCCTCAGATATCTGCGACGTGTGATCAAGTGTATCCATTTCGACGAACGCCTTTCGTACCTGGTGGTCGTTGGACGGGTTCCAGCTCACGTCAAACAACACGAGACGATTCGCGGCATGCAGGTTGATTCCTTCGGCACCCGCGCGCGTGGACACGAGCAGCAGCTGGACTGCGCTCGTCGGTGAGCTGAACGCGTGGATGTATTCCATGCGCTTGGCACCAGTCGTGCTGCCGTCAATCTGGAGAAACCACTGCTTGTGGGCGTCGCTCTCGCCGCCCACGGTGGTCGTGCCACTATTCCTATTACTCGCGTCGCTCTTGCCTCCGCCATTCGCACTTTTCTTGCGGAGAATGCCCGCCGGGTCGCGACGCGCCGACAGCTGCAGCTTGCGACGGGATGGCTTTGCGGGTTGATTGGCGAGCTTGCGCTTGGCCGAGTCGCCCAGCGGATTGAACGAACTCGCATGCAAAAAGGCGGTAATCACCTTGAGCGTCGGCACGCTCTGTGAGAAGACGACGACCTTGTCGCCCACCGCAAAACTCTCTTCGATGATGCGCATAAGCACCGCCATCTTGCCGCTATTCTCGAGCACCATCGACTGATACGATTGTGCGTCCGGCGAGTCCTGCGACTTGCTCACAGTCGGCGACTCGGAGCGTGGGAGCTTGCGACGCCGCGGTCCGCTGCTGGGCTCGCTCAAGATCGTTGCGCGTGCCCACTCATAAGACCGTTGGCGATCCAACGCCTTTTGGCGACGCTTGCGGTCTCGATCAATGGCGTTCTGGCGTCGCTCTTGGAGCTTCTCCTCCGACTCCCACGCCCACCCAACGCTCTCGTCCTCGGCACCGGGCGATGCCTCCACGTCTTCGTCGTCATTCACGAGCTCGTGTTCATCGAGCGAGAGCTTTTCGTGGATAATATCCGGGTGGTTCATGACCTGCAGCAGCGCCGCATACGCCGTCAGCAGATCGGCCGTGGCCTTGCCCGCCCCAACTTCACTGTACGAATTCAGGAAATCGACATAGAGCTGGTGCTGCAACGGTGAGAGCTTGCAGTACAGGATCCACTCGCTTTTCGGTGGGAGCTGCTTCTTGAGCAGCGTCTGGCCGCGGCGCAGCACGACGCCCTTGAGCTTGTGGATCAGTTCCTTGGCGCGTTCGTGGTCACCCTCGACGATGGGGCGCTCGTAGCGAGCTCGGAACGCGTCGTATGTGCTCAGGAAATTCTCGCGCGCGAAATTGACCATGCACCAATACTCGGCCAGCGAGTTCTACAGCAATACGACGGGATATTAGGAACCTAGAAGTGCCAGCCATCATCGTGGAGAAGCTGTACCTGGACAGGGTACCCCGTGAGCACGAGCCGGCGCTTGGACTGGATCTTGGCCACGCTTTGGCACAGCAGCGACGTCGGGTCCTTGAGGCGGTGGCCCTCGTCCAGCACGACGAGGTCGGCGCCGGGGGCACACAAGAGGCGATGGAATTCCTTGGCCGACTTTTGGAGCTTGGTGGTCGCCGCGTGCGTGATCTCCATGGTCGCCGAGCTCACGCGTGTGCATACTTGAATATTGGCATCGCGGTCCAGCGACGTCAACATGGTCGACGTCATGGTGGGATTCAGAAGACTGCGGTACATTTCGTACCCCATGAGCAGCACGCCGCCGTCGCGCTTCCACTTCTGTAGCACGCGCACACGCGACGCCGTCGTGCCCTTGCCAGCAGTCGCGTCAAACGCCAGCACGGGCAGCCGCGCAAGTGACTCAGCGCTCAGCCACTTCTTAAACTCGGACTGCCAGTTGGGGATACAGATTGCCGGACACAAGACCATCGTGGACGGCGGCGAGTGGGGGGAAATACTCGCGTCGTTCTCCGCTTCGCCATCGGACTCTTCGGCGTTAGCGACCGCCTGCCGGCGCAGTAACTCGTCGGTCATGAATGAATAGATAACTGCGATTACCTGGAGCGTCTTGCCGAGCCCCATGTAGTCGGCGAGGATGCAGCCTTGGTTTGCCGCGGCGTTCTCGTAGAGGAACCGCACGCCGTGGACCTGGTGCGGCCGCAACTGGCGCTTGAGCTCGCGCGCAATCCACACGTCGCGGCGGGAATCGGACGACAGCGGGTCGCACGTTGGCGTCAGTCGCACGCGGCCAATCGCGTCCTGCTCGTCGTGAGCGTCGTCCGGGAAGGCGTCGGTCGCTGACGGACTCACTGCCGACACGGCGTCGCTGGTGCCGATCGCCTCCGTCTCAATCTCGTCATCACCCGGACAGATGCACGGCAGAAACATGCAGCTCACGCATTGCGTTGTGGCGTTCGCAGCCACGAGGCGGCGCAGGCGCGACGACGTCTGGGCCGGTTCCACGCTGCCGATGTCGAGGTCGAGGACGTCGTCGTCGCCGCCCATGACGCAGATGCACGGCAGGAGGCCGCATGAGCAGTTGGTCGCGTCCATGAGGAGAGGAGAGGCTGGGGAATGCGGTCGAGAGCGACGGGGAAGGGAAGGATACGAGAAATGGGGAAGCTTCCATTCATTCCCATTTACCCAGGAGACACTCACCAAAGAGGAGAGTGGTGGTCCCTGTACCACACCACGTGTACACAAAATGTAATATATCTTGGTCGGGTTCGGAAACATTGGAAACCTAACGGTAAGATAAAGTGGACGCCAAACGACAAGAAAATTCTGACGATTTCTTCCCACAATGGAACCAGCAAGTTATGCGCGGCAGTGTTCGCCACGAGCGACGGCACCACAACCCAATTCATTACTGCGTACTACAGAGGTCTGAGTTGGACGGTTCGACCACGCACGAAGAGACAATTGTGGCAGAGCTAAACTCAGAGCACAGCGACTGCTGCTGAGTGTGTTCCTGCTACAGTGTGCCAGCAGGTCTTTAGTTCCAAGTCCTTGGCACTAGGCGAGCTGATAATGTCGTTCGTTGACACCTCACGCAAAGTCGCTGTGGCGATTTGAAGCCAAACGTCGGAGGTTATGGACCAGGAGGTCGTGATTCTCAAGCGACTCACCACTGATGATCATGCTAGGGTATTGTTACGGAAGTAGTAGCATTGCTGAGTTAGCCTAAGACTAGGCTAAGCGCTTGTCGCAGAGGAGTTGTTGTTGTTGTTGTAGAAGAAGGTAGTTGAATGTAAATTGTGAAGTGATATTAATTGCGGTCGACCTTGCGGGTCGGCCAGCGAGGGCACGACGTCGCCTCGCCTTAGTGTTCCCTAGTTACCTCCATCACGAACTAGAAATCATTTCTCCCTAATTGTGTTATAAATCATGCGCTGTCTCATAGAAATTACTTCTCTTGACTATGCAACTTCAAGTTGCCTTTTGCAACCCAGGGGATCCTGTCGTGGCCGGGTCTATGGCTGTGTGGCCGCGACTATGGCCACGACGCAGAATCATCAATTGGCGCGTGTGCGCGGTCGGCGACGGCCCATTGCTTGAGCCGACGCGCGCTGCGTCACATGACCTCCCTTTGAGACAAG